>JAWNGG020000420.1:4286-108588 GCA_036937485.2 Tetragonisca angustula
GCACACCCCTGATGACTGGACATAGAAATTCAGACGACTCCTTTCTTGGGAAATTACTTCGAAATTATAACAGTTTCCTCATTTCATACACTTCAACGATTCGAAGCATTTAAACATTCCGAAAAATATTCAAAATCATTGCAAAGGATAGAAAGTTTCTAATTAAGATATTTGAAACATTCCAAATAAATCTGAAATAGCAACGATTACACGACACTTTTTGACTCCTTCATATTCCTTTCCTTACAATTTTCTTACGAACTACGAAATATTCGTCCTGACGGCAGAACATTTCTCTGGTGTTTGATTTGCGTATAGTCGTGCGCGGGAAGATATTTGTACTACATTGTTACCATGTGAGCAATTACTAGGAGTTGTTATTTACAATACGTTTCTAGGATATCAGCAAACAGGGAGAGCCACACTCTTTTTGACTTTCTCGCTAGTAGTTGTTTGAAACGCTCAGTTGCTATATAAGAAAAATAAACAATGTATGGCTGTGTGGTCCGGTGTTACTCAGGTAAAAGCCAGGAAGTGGATAACTAAGCGCAATTACCATCATCAGCGCTGGGAAGAAGAGGCGCCCTTCTTCCAGGTAGGGAGAAAACCAGAGGATTCATTGAATAATCCTCTTCCCAGGACTTTCCAACTTGACGAGATTGGGTCACTCCTCAATTGGATAACTAGGATGATGATTTAGATGGCCCTTTGGTAGTTCTTACCTAGGTTACCAGCTTCTACTAGTCATTTAAGCAATACTGTAGAAATTCTACAGTATTGTGCAATAGATCCACTGCGCGGCAACAGAAGAGAGGAAAAGGTACTTAAACACGAAGATCTCAACTGTAGTAACGGTTGTGGACCACTTTTTGACCTGCTCGTTATATTTCTTTTCTGACAGTTTTATTACAGGTTACAAAATTATCCGTCCTGACAACAGAAAAATTTATTGACATTAAATTTTTGTACATTCGTTTCCAAGAAGATGGTTATAATATTCCTTCGATGCAGCAGTGAAAAATTATTAGGAACTTTCTCGTTGGTGCTTGTTTAATTCATAGAAATGGTATATACTTTTTGTGGTCTGGAACTACTCAGAAAACAGTAGGGAAGTAAATAGAAAAATAGAAATTTGCGCAAAAAGATCTCTGAGGTAAACAAGTAAATAATAAGGGGGGGGGGGTCGTCTACAACTTCCTTTTCCAGTCAGTCCATCTTCACAGAGCAACAGGATATTATTGATATGTTCACCTCGTATATAATATAATTGTATATATATAAGGATACAAGATAAAACAGGGTATCTGGGAGGTGGATAACTGTGCACAAAAATTGAGACGACTCCTTTGCTGGGAAATTATTTCTCAGCAAAGTTATAACAGTTTCCAAATTTCATACATTTCAACCATTCTTAGCATTCCAACATTCCAATCAACAAATAAAATTATTCCAAAGGTTAAAAAGTTTCTAATTAAATTATTTGAAACATTCCAAATAGAACTGCAATAGCAACAATTACACGACAGTTTTTCACTCGTTTTCATCATAATCCTTTTCTTACAATTTAGTTACGAGCAACGAAATATTCGTACCGACAACAGAAAATTTTTCTGGCGTTAGATTTTTGTATATTCGTTCGTAGGAAGATATTTGTACTACATTCTTACCATGCGAGCAATTACTAGGACTTGTAATTTATAATACGTTTCTAGGATGTCAATAAATAGGGAGAGCCACACTTTCCCGCATGATTTTCTCGCTAGTGGTTGTTTGAAATAGTCAGTTGCTATATAAGAAAAATAAGTAATGTATACCTGTGTGGTCCGATGCTACTCAGGAAATAATGAGGAAGTGGATTACTAAGCGCTAGTACCATCATTAGCACCAAGAAAAGAAATCTTTCGGGTAGAGAGAAGAACCAGGGATTCGTCTCCAGTTCTCCTCCCAGTACCTTCCACTTTTCCGAAAGTATGACCGTTACTCTCGCAAGTGGATAACTGTGAGGATGTTTCAGGTGTGGCCCCTTGGTACTTCTCGAACTTAGGTTACCAGCTTCTTCAATTTACACTGAACACCGACAGCGTAAGTGTTCAGTTGTAAACAAACAGTATTATACATGTGATATTAGGATTAGGAGGTATCAGCTTTAATTAAACTAAAGAACTGTAGTAGCGATTATGGACCACACTTTTTGACTCGCTCCTTATATTTCTTTTCTCAGAGTTTTATTACAAATTTCAAAATATTTGTTCTGACAGCAGAAAAATTTTCTGATATAAAATTTTTATATATTCGTTTCCAAAAGAGATGTTTAAGCTATTCTTAGGAAAAAAAACTGAAAAATTATTAGGAACTTTCTCACCAGTGCCTATTTAATATATGAGAATGAAATGTAATGTACACTTCTGTGGTACGGAACTACTAGCAGTAGGAAATTGGATAACCAAAAATTTGTGCAAACTATCGGATAGAAGATCTTTAATGTAGAGGAAACTAATAGGGGTGATTCGTTTGCAGTCTCTCCTTTCAGATTTTCCCGCCCTAATGGAACTATTAATTATTGGAACAATAAAAAAAATTTTAAATAACTGTAGTAATTCCTATTTCATATTGGAGTGTGACAGCGAAAAATTGTTGGAAATTTCATACGTATGGTCTTCTCGTTAGTTTTTGTTTGTGCTCTTGGTTAATAGAATGTATAAGAATGGTATGTATTGGTGCGGTACTGTCGAAGGAAACTAATGGAACAGAGATTCTCTCCTTCCATTGTGTTTGTTCCGCAAGACACACACATACGTACACAAAAACGTGTGAATAATAGCGAATGTAAATACGAACGTAAGTTCATAATCCCGCTTCGGACGTCAGAAAAATTATATGCAATTGCTCTCCGCTAATAGTTCTGGAGATGATTATTCTCGCCAAATGTCTTTGTAAAAATTCCAAATGACTGTAGAAGTAATTTTAACTGACTAGCATATTTTTTCCCCGACAATTTTGTTACAAATTTCAATGTATTTTTTCTATCAAGAGAAAAATTTACTGACATTAAATTTTTGTACATTTTTGACACTTGTTTGCAGGACATTTATAATATTCGTACAATATAACAATGAACAATTATTAGAAACCATACGTATGGGTTTCTTGCTAGTGCTTGTTTATTGTCTCGGTAATATATAAGAAAGTTATGCATATTTCTGTGGTCCAGTACTATCTGGAAAACCGTAATGAAATGACTGGAATTTACGCAAGATTTTGTCTTCAAAGTAGAGGAGGAGAGTAATGAGTGGTTGCATCTACAAATTCTTCCCAGTTATTCCACCCTAACAGAGGGACAGGATATAAGGTATATTGATGTATTCACCTTATACATAATACAATTATATATGTAAGGCCACAAGATAAAACTGGGTATCTGGACGGTAGTTATGTTAACTGTGTATAAAAATTGAAACGACTCATTTTCTCATATTATTTCTCACCAAAGTTACAGCAGTTTCTTAATTTTATACATTTTAACCATTCACAGCATTCAAACATTCCAAGCAATATACAAAATCATTCCAAAGGTTAAAAAGTTTCTAATTAAATTATTTGAAACATTCCAAATAAAATTGTAATAGTAACAATTACACGACATTTTTCGACTCGTTCATCATATTCCTTTCGTTACAATTTTGTTACGAACTACAAGTTATTCGTCCTGACAGCAGAAAATTTTTCTGGCATTAGATTTATGTATATTCGTTCGCGGGAAGATATCTGTACTACATTCTTACCATGTGAGCAATTAGGAATCGTTATTTATCATACGTTTCTAGGATGTCAACAAATAGGGAGAGCCACACTCTCCCGTATGACTTTCTCGCTAGTGGTTGTTTGAAACAGTCAGTTGCTATAAAAGAAAAATAAGTAATATGTGCCTGTGTGGTCCGGTGCTACTCAGGAAATAGCGAAGAAGTGGATATGCGCTAGTCGCCATCATTAGCGCTAAGAAGAGAAATCTTCCAGGTGGAGGGAAGAACCCAGGGATTCGTCTCCAGTTCTCCCCCCAGGACCTTCCATCTTTGCGAGAGTAAGACCGCAGCTCTCGCAAGTGGATAACTGTGGGGATATGAATCAGATGGCCCTTTGGTACTCCTCACCTAATTTACCAGCTTCTTCAGTGAACCATATTAAACAATACAGTATTATAGAACAGTATTACTAAAATAGTAATTAAGTACAAAGAGAGCACGTACATGACAAACAAGAACTGTAGTAGCGGTTGTCGACCACACTTTTTGACTCTCTTGTTCTATTTTTTTTCTGACAATTTTATTACAAATTTTAAAATATTCGTCCTGACAACGGAAAAATTTTCTGATGCTAAATTTTTATACATTCGTTTCCAAAAAAAAATGTTTGAACTATTATTAAGAAAAGAAAATCTGTGAAAAATTATTAGAAACTTTCTAGCCAGTGCTTATTTTATATGTGGGAATGGAATGTAGTGTATAACTCTGTGGTACAGAAGTACTAACAGGAGATAATTGGATAACCAAAAATTTGTGCAAACTATAGGAAAGATCTTCAATGGAGAAGAGATTAATAGGAGTGATTCGTTTGCAATTTCCCCCCTCAGATTTTCCCGTCCTAATGGAACTGTTAATTAGACAATAAAAAAAATTTTATATAACTGTAGTAATTCCTATTTCCTATTGCAGTGTGGCAGCGAAAAATTGTTGGAAATTTCATACGTATGGTTTTCTCGTTAGTTTTATATGCTCTTGGTTAATAGAATATATAAGAATGGTATGTATTGGTGCGATACTATCGAAGGAAACTAATGGGATAGAGATTCTCTTCTTCCATTGTGTCTGTTCCGCAAGACATACACATACATGCGCAAAAACCTGTGGATAATAGTGAACGTAAATACGAACATAAGTTCGTAATCCCGCTACTGACATACGAAAAATTATATGCGATTTCCCTTTGTTAATATTTCTGGAGATAATTATTCTAAGATTCTGGCCACATGTCTTTGTAAAAATTCCAAATGACTATGGAAGAAATTCCAATTGACCCGAAAATTTTGTTACAAATTTCAAAGTATTCGTTCTATCGAGAGAAAAATTTGCTGACACTAAATTTTTGTACATTCTTGACACTTGTTTGCAGAAAGACATTTATAATATTCGTACAATGTAACAATGAAGAATTATTAAGAATCATACGTAGGCGTTTCTTGCAAATCCTTATTTATAGTCTCGGTTAATATATAAGAATATTGTGCACATTTCTGTGATCCAGTACTATTTGGGAAACAGTAATGAAATGAATAACCAGGAATTTGCGCAAGATTGTTTCTTCAAAGTAGTGGAAACTAACGTGGGATTGCGTCTACAATTTCTTTCCTAGTCATTCCATTCTGACAGAGCAAAAGGATATAAGATATATTGATATATTCACTTTGTATATAATACAGTTATATATAAGGATAGATAATACTGAATATCTGGAAGATGGATAGCTGGACATAGAAATTGAGACAACTCCTTTCATGGGAAATTATTTCCCATCAACAGTTTCCTAATTTCATACATTTCAACCATTCGAAGCATTCAAACGTTCCAAAAAGTATTCATTGCAAAGGATAAAAAGTTTCGAATTAAGATACTTGAAACATTCCATGTAAAACTACGATAGTAACAATTACATGACATTTTTTCGTCCATCATATTCCTTTCTTTACAATTTTGTTACGAACTACGAAATATACGTCCTGACGGCAGAACATTTTTTCTGGTGTTAGATTTGCGTATAGTCGTGCGCGGGAAGATATTTGTACTACATTGTTACCATGTGAGCAATTACTAGGAGTCGTTATTTATAATACGTTTCTAGGATATCAACAAATAGGGAGAGCCACACTCTCCCGTATGACTTTCTCGCTAGTGGTTGTTTAAAACACTTAGTTGCTATATAAGAAAAATAAGTAATATATGCCTGTGTGGTCCGGTGCTACTCAGGAACTAAGCGCTAGCACCATCATTAGCGTCATGAAGAGAAGTCTTCCGGATAGAGGGAAGTACTAGGGAGATTCGTCTCCAGGACCTTCCACCGCTGCGAGAGTTAAGGCCAGTAACACTCGCAAGTGGATAACTGTGAGGATATGACTGAGATGGCCCTTTGGTACTTACTACTCACCTAAGTTACCAGCTTCTTCAATTTGAACTGAGCACCACTAAAGTACAAAAGCGTGTTTAGCTGTTTAAACAACAGCATTGTAAAAATGTAATCATTAGTATTACGAAACGATCAGTATTAGAAATCATATTATGTACCACCTAAGTAGGCTTTAACCAAATTGTGCGATGTCAGTAGTCTTTAACGAAACTGTAGTAGCGGTTTTAGACCACACTTTTTGACTCTCTCTTTATATTTTTTTTCTGACAATTTTACTACAAATTTTAAAATATTCGTCCTGACAGCGGAAAAATTTTCTGATGCTAAATTTTTATACATTCGTTTCCAAAAGAGAAGTTTAAACTATTCTGAAGAAAAAAAAAATTATTAGGAACATTCTCGCCAGTGCTTATTTAATATATGGAATGTACTATATAGTTCTGTGGTACGGAATTACTAACACTAGGAAATTGGATAACCAAAAATTTGTGCGAACTATCGCATAGAAGATCTTCAATGTAGAGGAAACTATGACTACTCTAGATACCTAGTGACTAATAGTAGAGACTAATAGTGGTGATTCGTCTGCAATTTCTTCTCTCAGATTTTCCCATCCTAGCGGAACTCTTAATTAGACTTAAAAAAAATTTTAAATAATTGCAGTAATTCTTATTTCCTATTGGAGTGTGACAGCAAAAAAGTTTCCGAAATTTTATTCGTATTTCGTTACCCGTATTCTGTTTTCTCGTTAGTTTTTGTTTCTGTACTTGGTTAATAGAATCTATAAAAAATGGTATGTATTGGTGCGATGCTATCGAAGGAAACTGACGAAACAGAGATTCTCTCTTTCCATTCTGCTTGTTCCGCAAGACATACACATACACACGCAAAAACGTGTGGATAGTAGCGAAAGTAAATACGAACATAAGTTCATAATCCCGCCTCTGACGTCAGACATATTATATGCAATTCCCTTTCGCTAATAGCTCTGGAGATGATTATTCTCGCCAAATGTCTTTGCAAAAATTCCAAATGACTGTAGAAGTAATTCCAATTGACTCGCATATTTTTTCCCCGACAATTTTGTTACAAATTTCAAAGTATTCGTTCTATTGATAAATCAATTTATTGACATTAAATTTTTGTACATTTTCGACATTTGTTTGCAGAAAAATATTTATAATATTTGTAAAATGTAACAGTGAACAATTATTAGGAACGATACGTAGGCGTTTCTTGCTAGTGCTTATTTATAGTCTCGGTTAATATATAAAAATGTTGTGCATATTTCTGTGGTCCAGTACTATTTGGGGAACCGTAATGAAATGGATAACCAAGAATTTGCGCAAGATTTTTTCTTCAAAGTAGAGGAGGAATCTAATGGGTGCTCGCGTCTACAACTTCTTTTCCTAGTCATTCAGAACAACAGGTTATAAGGTATTCAACTTGTTCATAATATAATTTTATATATAAGGACATAAGATGAAACAAGATTCCTGGAAGGTGGATAACTGGGAATGAAAATTGATACGAAATTCTTCCATGGGAAATTATTTCTCATCAAAGTTATGGCAGTTTTTTAAGTTCATGCATTTCAACCATTCTCAGCATTCAAACATTCCAAACAACATTCAAAATCATTCCAAAGATTAGAAAGTTTCTAATTAATTAATTTATTCGAAATTTCAAATAGAACTGTAATAGTAATAATTATACGACATTTTTTCACTCGTCCATCAAATTCCTTTCCTTACAATTTTGTTACCAACTACGAAATATTCATCTTGACAGCGGAAAATTTTTCAGGCATTAGATTTTTGTATATTCGTTCGCGGGAAGATATCTGTACTACATTCTTACCATGTGAGCAATTACTAGGAATCGTTATTTATAATACGTTTCTAGGACATCAACAAATAGGGTGAGCCACACTCTCTCATATAACTTTCTCGCTAGTGGTCGTTTGAAACACTCAGTTGCTATATAAGAAAAATAAGTAATGTATGTCTGTGTGGTCCGGTGCTACTCAGAAAATGGCGAGGAAGTGGATAACTAAGCGCTAGTACCATCAGCGCTAAGAAGAAGAGAAATCTTCCAGGTAGAGAGCAAAACAAGGGATTCGTCGAAGAATCTCCTCCTAGGACTTTCAACTTGACGAGATGCAGCGTCTCGCAAGTGGATAACTGGGGATATGATTCAGGATGGCCCTTTGGTTACTCCTCACCTAGGTTACCAGCTTCCTTTAGACTGAAAATTACCAAAATTAGCACCCAAAAGTTCAAATTCCACAAAACAGTATTACACGATAGTACCTGTATTAAGTACCTCGCATTGAGCAATACCATGACAGACTGTAGTAGCGGTTGTCGACCACACTTTTTGACTCGCTCGTTATATTTTTTTTCTGACAATTTTATTACAAATTTCAAGATATTCGTCCTGGCAGTAGAAAAATTTTCTGATGCTAAATTTTTATACATTCGTATCTAAAAAAGATGTTTAATCTATTCTTCGGTGAAAAAAACTGTGAAAAATTATTAGGAACTTTTTCACCAGTGCTTATTTAATATATGAGAATGAAATGTACTGTATACTTCTGTGGTACGGAACTATTAGCAGCATGAAATTGGATAACCAAAAGTTTGTGCAAACCATAGAGAATAAGATCTTCAATGTAGATGAAACTAACAGGGATGATTCGTTTGCAAATCTCCTCTCAGATTTTCCCGTCCTAACGAAATAATTAGACAATGAAATATTTTAAATAACTGTAGCAATTCTTATTTCTTATTGCAGTGTGACAAAAAATTATTAGAAATCTCACACATGTGATTTTCTCGCTAGTTGTTGTTTATGCTCTTGGGTAATACAATGTATAAGAATGATATGTACTTGCGCGATACTATGGAGAAAAACTAAGAGACGTTCTCTCCTTCCGTTGTGTTTTACAAGACACACGCATATATACGCAAAAACGTGTGAGTAATAGCGAACGTAAATACGAACGTAAGTTCGTAATCCCGCTTCTACCATATACGAAAAATTATATGCGAATGTTCTTCGCTAATAGCTCTGGAAATAATTATTCTGCTAAGATTTTAGCCAAATGTCTTCGTAAAAATTCGAAATGATTATAGAAGTAATTCCAATTGATTAGCATATGTTTTCCCCGAAAATTTTGTTACAAATTTCAAAGTATTCGTTCTATCGAGAAAAAATTTACTGACACTAAATTTTTGTACATTCTTGACACTTGTTTGCAGCAAGACATTTATAATATTCGTACAATGTAACAATGAAGAATTATTAGAAACCATACGTAGGGGTGCCTTGCAAGTGCTTGTTTATAGTTTCGGTTACTATATAAGAATGTTGCGAATATTTCTGTGATCCAGTACTGTTTGGGAAACCGTAATGAAATGGATAACCAGGAATTTGCGCAAGATTTTTTCTTCAATGTAGAGGAGGAAACTAATGTGTGGTTTCGTCTATAATTTCTTTTCCTAGTCATTCCACCCTGACAGAACAACAGGATATAAGACATACTGATATATTCACTTTGTATACAATACAATTATATATTTTTGGGTAGATAAAACTGGATATCTGGACATAGAAATTGGGACGACTCCTTTCATGGGAAATTATTTCTCACCAAGGTTATAACAGTTTCCTAATTTCATACATTTCAACCATTCTGAGCAATTAAACATTCCAATAAATATTCAAAATCATTCCAAAGTTTAAAAAGTTTCTAACTAAATTATTTGAAACGTTTGGAAATAGGACTGTAACAATTACACGACATTTTTTGACTCGTTTATCATGTTCCTTTCATTACAGTTTTGTTACGAACTATAAAATATTCGTCCTGACGGCAGAAAATTTTTCTGGTATTAGATTTTTGTATGTTCGTTTGCGGGAAGATATTTGTACTACATTCTTACCATGTGAGTAATTACTAAGAGTCGTTATTTATAATACGTTTCTAGGTTGTCAATAAACTAGGGAGAGCCACACTCTCTCTTATGACTTTCTCGCTAGTGGTTGTTTGAAACACTCAGTTGCTATATAAGAAAAATAAATAATGTATGTCTTTGTGGTCCGGTGCTACTCAGGAAATAACGAGGAAGTGGATAACTAAGCGCTAGAACCATCATCAGCGCTAAGAAGAAGAGAAATCTTTCGGGTAGAGGACAGTGCCAGGGATTCATCAAAAAATCTCTTTCCAGGACTTGCAACCTGAGTTTAAGCCCCTCGGTGTTGGATAACTGGGGACAGGATTTAGTAGATGGGCCCTTTGATACTCCTCACACATGTTAGCAGCTTTCCTCAATTTAGAAATTTCAAGACTGGTCATCACCGAAGTGTGTTCATTAAATTAGTATTGTACAATAGAACTGTATTATGCTCAGCACGCTTTGAGCAAACCTCGAAGAACTGTAGTAGAAGTTGTTGACCACACTTTTTGACTCGCTCGTTATATTTTCTTTCTGAGTTTTATTACAAATTTCAAAATATTCGTCTTGACAGTAGAAAAATTTTTATACATTCGTTTTCAAAAAAGATGTTTAAACTATTCTTAGGAAAAAAGAAGTGTGAAAAGTTGTTAGAAACTTTCTTGCCAGTGCTTGTTTAATATATGAGAATGGAATGTAGTGTGTACTTCTGTGGTACGGAACTAGCAGTAAGAAATTGGATACCAAACCAAAAATTTGTGCATACCATCGGGATGAAGATCTTCAATCTACAGAAAACTAATAAAGATGATTCGATTGACAGCAGAAAATTTTTCTGGCAGACTTTTGTCGTTCGCGGGAAGATATTCTTACCATGTGAGCAATTACTAGGAATCGTTATTTATAATACGTTTCTAGGACATCAACAAATAGGGTGAGCCACACTCTCTCATATTACTTTCTCGCTAGTGGTCGTTTGAAACACTCAGTTGCTATATAAGAAAAATAAGTAATGTATGCCTGTGTGGTCCGGTGCTACTCAGGAAATCGCGAGGAAGTGGATAACTAAGCGCTAGTACCATCATTGGCGTTAAGAAGAAGAAAAATCTTCCAGGTAGAGGGCAAAACCAGGGATTCATCGAAGAATCTCCTCCCAGGACTTTCCAACTTGACGAGACCAGACCTCTCGCAAGTGGATAACTGGGGATATGATTCAGGATGGCCCTTTGGTACTCCTCACCTAGGTTACCAGCTTCCTTTAGACTGAAAATGGCCAAAAATACCCGAGTGTTCAAACCTTATATACAGTATTACACAATAGTACCTGTATTAAGCATGAAACGCTTTGAGCCAATCCATGACAAACTGTAGTAGCGGTTGTCGACCACCCTTTTTGACTCGCTCGTTATATGTATATTTTTTTTTACAGTTTTATTACAAATTTCAAAATATTCGTCCTGACAGCAGAAAAATTTTCTGATATTAAATTTTTATACATTCGTTTCCAGAAAAGATGTTTAAACCATTCTTAGGAAAAGAAAACTGAAAAATTATTAAAAACTTTCTAGCCAGTGCTTATTTAATATATGAAAATGGAATGTAGCGTATATTTCTTTGGTACGTAGCTACTATGAGTAGGAAATTGGATAGCTAAAAATTTGTGCAAACTCGGAATGAAGATCTTCAATGTAGAGCAAACTAATAGGAGTGATTCGTTTGCAATTTCTCCTCTCAGATTTTCCCGTCTTAATAGAATTATTAATTAGACAACAAAATATTTGAAATAACTAGTAATAAAAATAAATAGTAATTCCTATTTCTTATTGCAGTGTGATAGCGAAAAATTATTAGAAATCTTATACATATAGTTTTCTCGCTAGTGTAGTAATTCCTATGTCTTATTGCAATGTGACAGCGAAGAATTATTAGAAATCTTATACATATGGTTTTTTCGCTAGTTCTTGTTTATGCTCTTGATTAATATAGTGTATAAGAATGGTATGTATTGGCGCGATACTATTGAGAGAAACTAACGGAGATTCTCTTCTTCCGTTGTGTTTGTTCCGTAAGATACATGTGTGTGTGTGTGCGTATATATATATATATATATATATATATATATATATATATATACGCAAAAACTTGTGGATAATAGCGAACGTAACTACGCAAGTTCATAACCCTGCTTGTGATGTATGAAAAATTATATGCGAATGTTCTCCGCTAATAGCTCTGGAGATGATCGTTCTGCCAAGATTCTGGTCAAATGTCTTTATAAAAATTCCAAATGACTGTAGAAGTGACTCCAATTACTCACATATTTTTTCCGTGTTACAAATCTCAAAGTGTTTGTTCTATCGAGAGAAAAATTTTTGTCCATTCGTTCCAAATTTTTCCAATTCGTTCCAATATTCATACTATCTTTACAATGTAGCAGTAAAAAGTTATGAAGAATACAACATGCATGGTATTCTTACTTGAACTCTCGATTAATATATGACAATTGTGTATAGTATATACCTCCGTGCGATGCTGTTCTGGATAAGTAGTGGAGAAGAAGACTTGGTCTCTGCGATGATGTCCGCCATGAATTCCCCTGCTCCGTTCTCTGCGCCGCCGCCAAATACGTGTTAACGGGAACGTGAAGAGCACGAAGAACCAAGCAGAGAGAAACCTTCGTAGTTGCTTCTTGCTTCTTGTGGAGGAAAAAAAAAAGAATATCTCTTCAAATTCATCTTCTAGTATCTTCTGTCTTGACGGAGTTCCGGATTGAGAATGATACAATTGACGATGATCTTCGTGGAATTTCTCTCACGTGCAGGTGATCTGTCCCATCCGCGAGATCATTTCTTCGTGAATCGCTTACGACCGCGTGGTTGCAACCACCAAATCAAGTAGCTGCTGCGGAACATGGATAGTTAATTTTTCGTATCGGTTGGGTTCGCCATGGGTTCGTCTCCTCTCGGAGATCGACCCCGCTGAATTCTAGAATGCAGTAGTAGCTTTCGGTCGGTGCAAGCGCAGCAATAAGAGCAGCGGTGCTGTCTCCAATTCTCAACTCTGTTTCTCGACAAACCCAATCCTCGACGCTGTGTTTGGGCGTGGACCAACGTTTCTTTCTTATTTCTTTCTCCTTCTCTTCCTCACACAGATGGTCATTGTGCTTGTTCCGCAACACGTACTCGTAACATTCGGACAATCGCGAACGTAAGTTTACAATCGCGCTTCTGTATGTTTTGCGCGAATGATTCGCTAACAGATCCAAGGATGATTCTTTGGCCAAGATTCTGGCTTGAGTGCTGTGAGGCTCGTTCGGTCCTCTTTTTAAAGGCGTCTCTATCTCCCCCACTCTGGTTCGATTCTTGAGAAACAGTCTATTTTTAGATAATGTAACGTGGCGTTGCTAGCCGTTCCCATGGCCATAAAAGTCCCTTAGTTTTAGATTAGGAAATTCCAAGCTTGTTATCTGCAGGGTCGACGTGTGGGTTAGATGTCAACGACCGCACGTGGCCCATTATTTTACTTGTCCTTGGTTTCCTAGTCCCTTCTATAAATATGTAATCGACCGTCCCGGCTCCCGGCCTGGAACTCTTTCAAGAAAACGTACTTATTTCCACGTGAAAGTAAAAGGCTGAAACAGTCGACGGATCGAAGTACGTTAAATTTTAATAAACGACTGGAAGTTGAGTGGAAAGAAAATATATTCTTCTCATATATTCTTTTCACGTCCACGTAACTCGTATGTACGTCGTCGCGTCGCCTGGACACCGTTTTCTCATAAAGGAGAATCAATTAAAGTATCCCGGTGGATCGGCGGCCAACAAAGCTTGTTTTTTCCACGCGAGCGACACCGGGTTACGATCGAGGGAGATCCGTTGCGAGGATCTCCGAGAGAGAGAGAGAGAGAGAGAGAGAACTCGCGGCCAAAGTGGGTTAATAAAGCGATATTAAAGCCACGGGGGGTGTACCGTGGCTGGAGATCCCCAGTGTCCACTCGGGCGCAAATCTTGCAGCTGCGGAATTACGCGGTCCGCCCGGCGACACCCTAGCATCTCTCTCATAGCGTTTCATTATCTTCCGACTATCTCTCGGCAACCTACATACGCGAGTCCCTCTCTCCCTCTCTCACTCTCTTTCTCTCTAGTGCGATCCAATGCCCGTACAGACGGTCGAATACCCATAGCCGCAGAACGACGCGGTTTGGGTAAACTTTACAAACACGAACGCTCGCCCGGTTATTATCCGGTAATCCCGGTGTTTTACATGTTATGAGAATGCGCTGGATGGCCCGTTACCCCGCGACCTTCAATCTTACGTTATTACGCGGGTCCACATATGGCTGGCAGCCACCCACCCCATGGGAGGTGGGGGGCGGAGGGCATGATTTTACATAAATTTCACGGGTCGGATCACGTTGTCGCCGGCGACAACGATCTCTCTCCCTTTCCTTCTCTCGGCTGAAAGACAGACGCTGTGAATTTGTATTCACAAATCTCGCCGATGATCTCGCACCCTTGAAAATTCTTACTGCAGATGGAACAACGAGAAGTACGCGTAATGCCCGCTTAGAAGCATTCGCAGTCGGGTCCGAGAACAGGATGTGTACGCGTATTGTGCCGAAATATCGCTAATAGGTATCACTCGCTTTCCACGTGTTGTGTTTCACGTCGCCTTCGTAATGTAGCACGTGGAATGAGATAATCTAATAATTCTAAGAATTGGATATGATATAATCTAATAATTCCAAATGGAATGATATAATCTAATAATTCTAAGAATTATTAACTAATGACAGAGTCACTATAGTGCTCATTGTCAAACTCTTGCGCTGGAATGACGTGCCACGCACGTCGAGAATTCGCAAGATGTTGCGTCGAGATGTTGCAAAATTGCGATACTTTCTCAGTTTCAAATAATATCTAAGTAGAACCCAGGCAAAACAGATAATAAATTTATCATTTCCGGTGATAATCGTACCGACGAGTACAAGAAGTAGGCGAGGAATTATTTTATACGGTTTGGTCACTCGTTACGGTCCGCAATCAGTTGCTGTCAGCGCAAGCTGTTAAATGGGGCGCTAGTGTAATTCAAAGTTCGTTATTCGATAGACTCCTTGGAATTCATACCGATCGACTGCATCTTTCCAGTTATTTCCTGGATCAATGTTCAATCATCGGGGTGCTCTGCAACTTTTCGACGCTGGTTACCTAACAACTCTCGTGACACGTAACAAATCTCGTGATAGGAGCGACAAGGGAAACCTTGGCGCCCGTGCGATCTCCACGTGCGTGTTTTGACAGCTAGCCCGCCCACGCGTGTTCTCACGCATCGACTCGTGCACGCACGGCAACTCGCTATTAAGTGTATTAGCAGGCTTTTAATGCCCGGCCAGATCGCGTTTATGGGGTTGCGCGCACGGTCACGGGGGCCCGCGCTCGCGTGCACGCCGTGGGTGTGTCTGCTTTCATTCTCCACGCACATCGGGACACGTGGCCGCTGCACGAGCTTCCTAGACGTGGAAGTCGTCCGCTTTCATCCCTTGATTGGCACTTTGAAGCCGGACGACGGCCACGATCGCGAGAAAACCAACGACTGAATATCGAGGACCGTGTCGAAATATTCTACGCGTGTCCCGACACTTTGCCGAGCGAATTCAGGATGAGAACTAAAACTAACCAATTCCAATCGTCTCATCCTTTGTTTCTAAATGTATGAAAAAGTCCGCCATCGTGCGAATAAATTCGTGGAAGAGCATATTTTCAAGGATGATAATCTTGATATCGAAGATCATTATATGACGATACGATGAATAATATTTATAATTGTTCATTATTATTTTATACATACAATAAATTATCAATAATATGGATATGCGAGAATTATCTTATCTGAATTGTCTGAATTATCTTATCTGAGTTGCCTGAATTATGTTATCCGAGTTATCCCTTTTCTTATCAGTCGGCGTCACGAAAATGTGACTCTGCACCGTTATTTTCATAGGACGTAAAATGATTTTAGACCACGAGCTGGTGTTCTAATGTTTCGTATTCTAATATCTGTTTTTAGAAATCGTGCCGTTATCTGCACGATACTTTTAGCACGTATTTAATTTATGACACGGCGATTGTCATTTTCTCGAGAAAATTCCTCGCACTTAATTGATTGTCAGCTGTAAATTCTCTAAGTTTTCTACGAGAGGGATTAGACTCCTAAATTTTAATTAATTAAATTATTTTTATTATTTTAATAATTTTAATTGTTTCAATTAATAAAAGTCGACTCGATTCCAACAGCAAAATCTTTAGCCAGATCTCGCCGAATCAACTATCAACGAACAAAATGTGAAGCATCACGGCATCTTTCCGTGTTTTTCACGTCCCCTAAGCGTGATTTTTTTTTAGCTCAGCTATGAAAATTCCAAAATTATGCCGGCTATGAATTTACGTTTGAATTTTGAAACGTTAGTAAAAGCGTATCTAATCTGTCTTTGAGATATCCAGGGAGCAGGCTAAGAGAATTTACTAAACTAAACTTACCACGGTTGTCTCCGGCCAGATGTTAACTGGATGTAAATTAGAAACGTTAGGTTTTAAAATTAGAAACGCTCCTTTGAAAGAACCTTCGAGGAGGTGATGGAAAAAGAAAATTTTCCATCCCCAACAAAAATTACTCTGAAATTCATTTTCTATACGAAGAAACGTTTCAAATAAAACATGTACGGTGTCGGGGGCATCATCCAAAATTAATAATTAATTTCTTATTATTGTTTTTTCTTATCATACATCTTTTGCTTGAAACATTTTTCCATGTAATACAAATTCCAAATACTTTACGCGTATGATGTTGAATATTAATCGATAATGTTATTTAATTTTGACGAGATGAAATTGACAATATACAATAATAAATGTACAAATGAACATATGGATTACATTTTTTCATTCTGAAACGGAACGTTACGATTCTCGTGGCGATTAGCTCCCAGACATAATTTTCTTTTCCAAATAAGAGATGGTACTTGCACCAGCGTTAAAGTGAATTTATTCGAGAACAATAGAACAGAAGGTAATATTATTAATGATGAAAGAAACTGAAATGACTTAGCCCTACGGTTCTTCAGCGAGATTATATTTAATTTACGGAGTAGAGTATCAACTGAATTCGCATGTTAGCTTCCAGAAGAAATGCACGTACCACCTGTAATTAAGATTTCATCGTTCAATTAAATTTTAACAAATAATATTTCCAATCTTTATTGCAATTGACATTCATTTAGCGCTCGTTGCTAGGCTTCTATCATTTATAAACAAAATATTTATTAAATTCAGCGTTTATAGGTCAATGTATAGCCTATAGCCGTGTTTGCACTAATACAATTATACATACTAATAGCAAGACAATAACAAGGTGAGCTCGTTACTGTTGGCACAAAGACGCGTTCTGATAATAGACACATGGTCGTTGTCATTTTTTCTAAAACCAGCAGTGGTTCTTCGTATAACTGTAGGCACATTGCGTAGTTCCGATAGCGGAAATAATTGAATCACTGGCCGGAATGAGCTAACTCCTGAAATCCTGAAGACGTGTTTTTTGTTGCTCCATCTGATCCTCTGTAATTGTTTTTCCTTTATAATTATTATCCTCTTCAATTTCAAGGCTGAGAGTCACTCTCGACGATCTACCCTTGTCAGACATTTTTTTTTATTTTTTACCGAGTCTCGCGACTTGGGCGTTCACTTGTGACAACAAAACCATTATGTCGATAGAGTACAGATAGATGGATTTATCAGAGTAAAGACAGACAGATTTATCCGAGTACAGATAGATAGATTTATCAGTATTAACCGATAAATTGACAAAAGTCAAGACCATTAATTTTTCGTCTTCGTCTCTTACGTTGAAATTGTTTCCGCAATTTCCCGCCTCCCTTTCCTTACTCCTCCTCCTGTCACAATAAAAATTTACAGCTTCGAGGATCATACAGCTACAAACAATACAGAAGAATAATCCCTTTGACGTACACGACGTCACTCGATGTGGCAAGTCACCGACTCGTTACGTCTGGTCTCGATGGATATTAAATTTTTGCATCTTCGTCGGAGCTTGTCTTGGAGCTGCGGAGTTCGTTGCCCGACTCTCGGCTCTCTCTCTCTCTCTTTCCGGATCTCTCTTTGTGACCGTGACGCGCTTTGTACCGGACACCCCGTAGACACGGTGAAGATGTCGCAAATTGGATCGTGTATATAACCGTCGCCGTGCAATATATCGCCAGGAGATCCGGCAATCCCACGAAACAAGGCACTTGAATCTCCGCACGCCTGAGTTACGCGGGAGCCGGCTTAACGGACCACGCCGGCTTCGTTTGCACAAACGAAGCCACCAGATGTCGATCTGAATATTTCACCCTGCTTCTCTCTATCTCCTTGATAAATATCGCCATTTTCTCTCTCTCTCTCTCTCTCTCTTTCTCTTTTTTTTTCGTCTTCTCCGTTTCAGCCTCGGACGGCTGCGAACGCGACACTTTCCACATTGTTGGCTCGTTGGCGAAGTTGTGTCGTCGATCCTTTCGTTGAGAAACGGCCACAGAGACACGTTTCACTTCTCGTTGCTTGGTTTCGACAAACGAATCAAGCGACCTTGAAGGGGGGTAGTAATTTCAGGAACGAGACGATTTCAAAAAACGAACGAAATCTTTCCTTTGCTCGAAACATCTTCAATTTGTCACGTTTCTTTCCAAACGCACGTGCAACTCCTTTCCATATTTGCAGCTCCTTTCGTCGAGTCGTTTAATTTCACCAAGTATGGACGAAATTTTTCTCGTAGACTCGTACGCTTCTCTCTCATATTTATTGTCTGAAAGCTGCACGATCTTCGATGTGCTTTTTCCTTTTTTCTCGAATTCGTTCTTTTGAAAAATACGCGACTTCTTCTCGTTTCTGTTCCTCCTTGTTCCGTCAGACTTTAACAGAAGTTCGACAAGGAATTTTTCCTGCGCTCGGGGAACCTCCAATCTCTCGTCAGTTCGTTGTCCCAAATGGAATTTCCCTTGCGCTCGAAGAATCCTGGATTTGTCATATTCCCTCTTAATTTTCTTTGTGGTCCGCAGAGAAATTTTCTTTCTCATTTCTATTACTCGCAATTTCACTCCGTTTTAGCAGGCTGCGTACACTCGAAGAATCTTCAATTTACCTCATTTTCCCTCGACGTTATTGCCTCAAAGACACCCACTTGTGGCCCCGTTTCTCGCCTCCCGTTACCACATTCTATTTCGTCGAATTTCAATAAAATTTCCCTCAGACAGCAAGAATCAATTTCCTCGATCTTCCACGCAGACATTCCAGCCAACGTCCAAATGACTTGGGATCAGCGAACGGCGCGGCCAACGTAGGAGAGAAGAAAAAAAAATGTAAATCTGGCGCAACCCAGGAGAAGGCACCCTTTTAATCCACAGCGAGAAAGAGAGAGGGGGAGAGAGAGAGAGAGAGAGAGAAAGAGGGACTCCCTAGTCGATAGGCGGGGGATTATCACGGGGTATCATATGGAGGCTCTCGAAAGTGAACGAGAAAAAGCGTAGGAACGAAGCGAAGCGGGGTGAAGGAGAGAAAGAGAGAAGAGGGATGAAGAGAGAGAGAGAGAGGGAGGGGAAGAGGTAGAGCTCGCTGGTAGAGAACCCCATGGTTACCGGCGGGCAGAAGTGGGGCTCCCGTGGCGAGAAGCACCGTCAAATCCACCGCAAATGCTCTCGAGTACTTCTTCTTGGTCGGACGTGAGCGTAAGGGCGACCACGAGAGAGCACGTGGTACTTGAACCAGTTGGGGACCACCGAGTGGCTGCCCGAATGTTGCTTGCTTGCGCGTACGGTCGGCCAGAGTAACGAGGAGAAAAAAAACCGAGTGGCACCGCGAAAGCGAGAAATATATTGCGTTTACCGAGCATATTTGTTTTTTTCTTCTTTTCCTCCTCTTTTTTTTTTTTTTTCTTTTTCGCCACTCGCTCCTCCTGCGCGACACTTCGCGCGATGCCGCTGGCTGATCGCTCGAAAAAAACGCTTGGAATCTCGGACGAGTGTGCCGCATCCTTAGAGTATATAGTTAGAGTTGCATTTCGATTGCAAATCTCGTCATACTGGGGTAGAAGGAGTACAATTCTAAGAGCCAATGTGCTGGAATAATTATTTAAGGCATCAATTAAGTTTACTGGCCAAGTGTTCAAAGAAACTTATGATTCATCGGTCGGAATCATCGTACTCACAGACTCTCGACTCGAAAACTCTCCGAAGGTCGACGAGTCTCTTGACTAGCCACCAGTTGTGGGGTTGTTGGTTCACCAAAAAGAAAAGAAAGAAAAGAAAGAGAAAAAAGTGAAAAAAAAAGAGTAGATGCGCATCTAAGAGCGTGCATATCGCGTTCGCGTACACGAATAAACGATAAACACGGCCGTGTGAAGACGCATATACACGCATCGGCGCGTATCGTTCCGAGCAGAGTCCGCGAGACTCGGCGCGAGGGTGAGTCGCGGGGGTTGCAGCCGGTTTGTAACAAAATCAATAGAGGGGTGGCGCGCGAGAGGACACGCGGCGCAGGGGTGGAGTGGGTGGAGTGGCGACTGGAGGAGAGACAGAGGCAGAAGCTGCGATAGAGCCTCGTCGGGGGTGGTTTTCCACGGCGCAGGCGCGTTTAAAGCCAAAGCTGAGATGGCGGAGGGCCAGGGGAGCGAAGACAAAACTACCCCGCCGGCTACTCCCACCCTCTGGATGAGGCGACGGACTGCGATAGAGTGCCTCCTCCTCCTCCTCCTCCTCCACCACCTCTTTTTCTCCTCCTCTGCCTAACCGGCTACTCCACCCCCCATGTCACTGTGCCTCGGCGACTGTTTGCCTTACCTCGGAGTGGTTGGTGCTGCCATCGTCGGCAGCGGCGGCCAGCCGGCCAAGTTTCACCGGGCTGCGGAACGCATATCCCGGGCATTTTATTTCCGCGAGGACTCGAGGATTCGTGCTCGCCGTGGAATCCGACGAGGGTAATTCGATTCCAGCTGGAGAGAGCGGCTCTGGGAATGCCGCAGACTTTGATCCCATGTTCCATCGAATAGAAACTTGCCGGATCCCTAGATTATTCGAGAGGATGATTATTTGGATTTGCACGTTGTCACGGCCCTTCCAGCACTTTTGGCAGATACTGTTAAGAAGGTTTGAGGAGGTTTCGTTTGCGATTGTTTTTCGAGCAATTTTGTTCCTTCCCTTCGGGGATTTCCTCCTCGTATGTTTCAAAGGAACTGAAGCGTGACGGTTACGATTGAAATTATTCGTGGATCGTAGCCGAAGCTGAAAAATATGAAATTTCATGAACAGCATTAACCGCGGTAATTTGATTAATTAATAACTAATTTCTATAATACGTGCTCGAGCTCGAGTAATTCTAGTTTTAAATTCAACCCTCAAGCGAACCATCTATTTTCAAATTAATGTCATTACCAGAAGAATTAAAATGAGACACACATGAAAGTATATATGTATAGAATATACACTTTCGGTAATATCAGTGAGCGCTCAAAGTGTTGAGGGGAAATGATCTTCCAACAGTTTAACTTGTAAATTTCACGCACAAAGCGAGGCTACGTCCATAAATTTTACAGAGGGACGCAGTGTACTTCGCCACGAGACAATAAAACCACGTTCGGCAGTTCGGTATCTTCACCTCTCGCTGGAAATGCCGTTGCGAGACACTAATAAAGTGCCATTCTTCCGCCACTCGGTCTATCTCTCACCCTTCTCGCGCCGACATTCGTCGGCGCATATTGTCACGCGCTCATAAGCGTGGCCCTTGCACGCATTATTTCACGCTGGGGGCCCCAGAAAACATATTTACCGTCGTGGCCGGGACAAATGCCTTGATTTGTGCCGAAAATCGGCCGAGCTCGAAATCAAGGGTCGCGATAAAAGCGTTAGTTGCGCGGCTAAGTGTTTTCCCAACTTGTTCCGACCTTCTCCCTTTTGTACTCCCCCTTTTGCCCTGCACTGTCGCGACGTACTTTCTTCCCTGTCGTGACGTTACATAAACGTTACCGTTCCTTGGTATCGACAGCTTGACGACTTTCTTCTTTCGGTCTTCTCATCCGTCGAGATCCTAATTGTTGGATATTCTCATTTTTCGTAGGCGTTTCCCGAGAGTTTGCCATCGACGAGATGAAACTGAGAATTGTCTAATTCTTTTTTAAATACGCTGTATATTCACAGATATACAACAAAGATATACAGTTCTCATTATAACATTCAATCGATGAAACAGTTGCAATGAACTTGTGCATTTTCAATTTGTTATGGAACTTTGGAATATAAAAACGTACGTCAACGTTCATAACCATTTGGACCACTTTCGAATTATTGCAAATGCATAAAACGGAATTCAATTGGAATTCAAATGGAATTTTTGAGTTTCGTTTGTATGTGATCTCGTCTTATATTGTTAATTAGTAAATACAGAAGGTGGAATAAATTACAAGTCTGATATTGATCAACACCGCGAATTGATAACGAACCCATGAAAATAATTAATTTATCCTCTACCTATCACGTGCGACGAAATTGTGAGAATAATAAAAAGTGGAGTTGATCAGGTTCTGAAAGGCTTGAGTCTCGTACGCGAGAGTCAAATGCAGTCGTTCTCGCGATTTCGAGAAGGAAACGCGAAACGAGACGAAATACTCGGGTACGTGTGTCGCCAAAGTCTAGCTGAAAACCAGTGACGAAGGCGGGCAGCAGGCAAAGGGGGTGAATGAGAGTGACCTTGACAAAACATCGCGGCCACGGAGCGAAGCCGTTGAGCCGCGAGAACAAAGAGATTCTGTCGTCCTTTGTCAGACCAAGTCCCCCCGTCTCTGTCTCCCCGCGGCTTTCTCTGTCTCTGCCGACTTTTATCTCTCTGCCCCTTTCTCTTTCACTTACTTTTATCTATTTCTATTTGCCCCTTCTATCTATATCGTGAGCTGTTTTCACCCTGGTCGTCGTTTTGTCTACTTTGACATCGGGCCCTCTGCAGAATCATTCGCGTCTCGAGGGAAATTCACGCGAGTCAATTTCTTCGAAGCCGATACATTTTATTTAGCGAATTTTCCTTTTTCTCTTCGGCGAAGAAATTTTATTCGAACAAATTCCTTTTTCCAAGCACAATACTTTTTATTCGCGAGACGAAATTTCAGTCGTGAGATTTTATTTTCTCTGTGATGATAAGAAACGCTAGATTTTTTTTTTGGCAGCTTAATGTACAACGAGATGGTATAATACAGAGACAAACTCAGAAAGGATTGACGACACTTTAATCCAAAGATGGAGTAACAAGAGATTCCAGAGGAGGACGACTGGGTTTGGACGACTGAACGTAATGACGCCCTCTGTCCTCGCGATCACAATGGCCACGAGGGCAATTAAATGGACATCACCGGCTCAAATGACCTTTCCACGCTGGCTCTCCCGAAAGTAAAACCTTTAGAGGCTAGTTTACTGGTGTTCCTTTAATGTCGTCGACTTTATTCCGTTCTAGTTTCATGACCAAGCGTGCGATTCGTCCCTTCCGGTAATCGACAATCTACTCGAGAGTTTCTTTTCAAATAACGAAACAGAGTGGCGAAATAAAGCTCGCTTCATCACGAAGTAAATAATAGCTCTTAAGATCGCTTGCACGTTTCGGTGGTATCCTCGGAGTACGAAAACACCATTCTGAACGCTGCTTCAAACTCGTTCCAGTTTACGAAGCCTCTCTTTGTGAAGGATTTGACACGTGACTCGCGCGGACAGCGTGAGCCTCGAGCAGCATGCAAAGGATAAGAGTGGACATCATCGTCTCGATGACAAAAGTGCCAGCGAGTCCATCGTACTTTCCTCCCCCGTGGCGTGGCGAGCTCGTTTTTGGGATTGTCGTTTCTCAATGGTGACTTTAGCCTCCGCGTATGAATGGTATTTTCAGATATATATCCCGACGACCTGGTGGCACCCTCTTTCTCCCACCGTCCGATCGCTTCCTCCTCGTCGCTCTTGGACGAGGTTTAGCTTCTCTCCGCGCGGTGGACCAGCGGGTCCATTGTCGGCTCGGACTCAATGGACGATGCTGAAGCAGCGGGGGTGGAACGAGGAGGAGAGGGGGGGGGTGGCGGGAGGAGGCGAGGGGGTGGATTGTCGTTGTAGAACTGTCCCCCACCGGTGGCGGTCAACTCAAAAGGAAATGAGGTGCCCCCCCGACCCAGGACCTATCCCAACGAAAAAGAAGCCACTAGGCTGCGCCGGAGGAAAGAAACCCACCCCCTCTAGAACCAGTGACGGACATTTCCTCTGGATCAACTCGCTGTCACACGCTTCTCCTTTCTTCGAACGTTCTCCTCATTTTTGCACGTCAGCCGTGCATGATTTATTTTTACCGCGGTTTGTGCCTGTAGCTCCTCTTTCTAACAAATTATTAGCGTTTTCTTTCTCTTTTTCTCTTTACTTCTGGGGGTATGATATTCTGCGGGAGATGTGTTTGTTATATTTCGGGAGATGTAAGAGATATTGCTCGTGTATTCGATAAACCATTCAGTTGCAAAGAGTTGAAATTTTATAATTCGGAATACGGAACGATAGAAATTCTTTTGATGACAGAGATATTGTTACTAGATTGCGAATTTTATTTTACGTAAATTTGTTGGAACGTTTAAAGGACGAAATTGGTACTGTTTCTTTAATATGTGCAACAACTTTCAGTTGGATAAATGAGTCAGTCTGTTACACTTGGACCAAAATGGGTTAAATCTGAGTTAGGTGCAAAACATATTCTATTATAAATATATTCCGAATATAAAACGTTCTTATATACAAATGCAAATATATGTGTCCTTACAGTACAAAGTTTCCAAATAGAATCTAGTAATTCTAGTTTCATTTTGTTCTTTCATAAGCATTCAAGGTATATTTGACTTTGCTGATTTTGAGATGATAATCGAATCAGTTTTATCGTCAAGAGAGAAAGAGAGAGAGAGAGAGAGAGAGAGTTCAGGTATTCGAAGAAATAGATAAATTAAACGCGTCCTCAGGATCCTCCCTTTTATTTCGATGGTCGCGTGGCCGGACAAAGGGGAAAAGGGAGATGCGGTTCGAAAGAATAGATCCGACTTTGAGACCAGTTCCCGATTCTCCAGGTGCTAGAAAACACGCGCACGATCTAGCTGAGGAGTTTTTGCTGCAGCGACACCGCAACAGAGGGAGATCCTTTCTACCGTTCACACCTTGGCCATTCAATTTTCATGCCACCTACGACTTAAGTGACTCTCGGGGATAAGTCCAGGTGCAGGCTTGGATAATTCTTACCAGAGGTTGACACTTCTTCAGTTTAGAAATAACATCCTGCCAGCGGAACGTGGAAAAGCTTGCACGCCCGATTGTATGCCGTACATTTGTAGTTTTCGAGTGTGACCATCTTCCACCCCCTTGCATCTTCGAAAATAAGATTCGTGGCTAAAATTCTTCCGATCCTCGAGAGAGAGAGAGAGAGAGTAGAATTAGAGATCGTGTAGAAAAACTGTTGGAAAATGTAGTTTGCACGGTCGAATGAAAAATGTTTGATAAATAAAATTCAAGGTATAACGCTTCCGAATTAGAAATATTTAGATTAGAGAGAGAAGAATTGTTGCATTCGACTGCGAATGATTAGAATTTAGCGAAAACTCTATATTGGTGTAAAATTTACGAGACTTGATATTCTTTTGTGAAACGAAATTTCAGCGTTCACCGCTACTACGGGCCTCGAGATTCTTACGATTTTTAATTTTCGTACATTTCGTTACGAGCGGAAGAATTCCTTGGATGGAGATGAAAAGAAAAAAAAAAAAGAAAAGAAAAGAAAGAAAAGGGAAAATGGTAGAGATCGGTGCGCAAAATTCTCACAACTGCGAGATCTCCCGCTGTGGGACATGAATGAAGCGTCCGACCGACAAAATACTCTCGTAAATACTCCGCTCCGCAGAGGGTTTTCGAAGATGCGATAGCTTCTGGGAACAAACCTCATCGGTTCCGGCCAATTTCGAAAATTCCAAGGAAAAAACCGTGTAATTGAAAGGCATTTCGCTTTCGGGTCTTTCCGCCGTTTGTCGGGGAGGGGGGGGGGACTTTATTGCTGGTCTTTCGAGGATTCTTGGCTCAGATAACTAAAGAGAGATTGCTGGTTCAATAATTGTGAAATAAGATGAAATTAAATACCTTCGATTTCGAATACCGAACGGCACCATTAATGAAAATTTGAAGTAATTGGACTTTATTATTGATCCCTGCTACTGGGAAACGTGAAATACAGAATAAAATTAAACATCTTCAATATTGAACGCGCAACGATATTATTTAAGGGCTGAAAGTAATGAAGATTTAATGTAATTGGCCTCTGTTATTGATCTCTACTACTGAAATCGTAAATGCAAAAACTTTGAACTAAATACGCCAAATGAATATTTAGTGATACCGTTTGAAAGTGAAAAAATATTTAACGCGTTGCAACGTTATTAATATTGTTGATATAACTGATTCCGTGCAATTGGACTTTATCACTGATCTCCACTACTGAAACACTCTACACAAAGTGGAATAACCTGGATCAAAGTTCAAATTAACGAATACCCTTGAATCGAATACCCCCAGAATTTCAAATTTGCCTCAAGATTAGGTACGATGAAAGAAAATTTGAAGGGAGATTACACGAGCCTCGCAAATGAAGAAAATCGGCTTTTCTTTCTCCGTATCGAACAGATAACGAGGCGTGGACCTACAGTGACACCTGAGGTGAGGTCGTGACACGTTACGAGGGTAGCTGCGCTAGACATCCATCACCTCTTTGTACAGTCGTAGAGTGACACCTGGTTCTTAGCCACCCGTCCTTCCCCTTCGGCTGCAGTACCACCCCTCTCAGCTTCTTTTCAAAGTTCGCCTCGACGGCCACCGTGGCCGGAACCACCCCCGTCGACACCCTCGAGCAATGACGCGTAGCGGTTGAAAAATAAATAAAACTGTACGAGAGACTTTGGTGATCGGTAAGCCGCCGCAAAGCTGAGATTATTTTTATTGATGACCTGCGAGCTCTCTCTCTCTCTCTCTCTCCCTTTTTTTCTCTTGGCGTTGGGAAAAAAATCGGGAAGAAGGATTTGGAAAATTAAGGGGCCGCGTGGTGGTGGTTTACGTCGATCGATCGTGGTAGTTTAAACAGCGACGTTGTTGCAGCTGCGCTTTATTTCGTTTATCGATCACAATGTTGTTTCTCGTTGTTACAATTTGAAAAAGAATTTTAGAATTTTGATTTAGAATTTGTTTTTTTTTCGAAAAAATTTATTTGTATTACTCTGTTGAACCACGGTCGAGAAAGCTTCAGCTATTTTAGTTGTACAACTTTTATTTGTCCGAGTAGCGACGTGATTTAGAAATAATTCGATTCACGTACTTTTTTCCACGCGTATTGCTTAGCTTACACATAAGAAAGATCAACGCGATGGAGTTAACAAGGAGATGAACAGGACAAGACGTAGTGATTTATTCAACAAAATTCCAAACTATACAGATGATAAATAACATTTCCGATTTGACAAACAAATCGTACGTCGCTGGACACTTTCCCATCAGGTTTCACAAATTCGCGTTCACAGTCATTGGGGTAATCGATTCCGGACGTTACACGACGGAAATTCCTTCGTGTCATCTCTCAGATGACAACCAGCGGTTGAACAGTCAGCGACGATTCTCGTGAGATACATTTTCAAGAATTCCGCGGAGATCCTTCGCTGAATGAAACGAATCAGAGACAACCGAGCATTAAAATATCACGTGGCTCGAGTCGACTTCTCACAGAGTGGAGAGGAGAAGAGAATGGAGGAACTCGATTAACGGAAAGCGCGAGTTTCAAGCGCATCCGCGCTTTGTTTTCGCCAAAAATCCTCGTGGCGTTCCCAGGGGACACATTAGAGAAGTCAAGTCGCTCGAAGAAAGGAAGCTCGGTGAACGGAAACCTTCACCCTCCCGTCGAGAGTTTCCTCGTTCGGTCGACCACAGCGAGTATCCAGCTGTTTTAACCTTCATATTTTTAACTCGTCAATGGCTAGGAAGCAGCCAGGCGCAGGTGTTGCACCTCTTTCACGAAGAATATCAGGCTACCGCGAGCAATAAAGCGGCTGCACAAAGTGAAAAAAGAAGGATGACGCGTGCGGCGGAACGAATTTTCCGTGAACCATATATACTCGGTGTCTTACCTGGCCCATTTTTGTCCATTTCCGTGCGATTAGGGAATCCATCCATCGTGTAAAGGTTGACACGCGACTGAAGTAACGACTGATGACGGCTCGATGAATCGAGATTTCTTCCAGATCTTGCACACATCACTTGTATTTTTTACCCCTGCTAAGAGAAATACGACTTTCCTGCATCTATCAGTTAAATTCCATTCTTCTAATTTGAATTTCGTTGACGTTACCGATCCTTGTTACAATGAGCAAAATTTGAAGAAACTTAAAGTCGAAGATTATAAAAAAGTAATCCATTTTTTTATACTCTTGTACTCTCGAATTTTCAAACTTCTTTCATGGACACACTTACCTCATCTCACTTTCACAACTGCTCGAGACATTTCAAGTCAAGAATCAAAGCCATACCGAATTAATATCATTGTCGCAAGAAAAAAAAAAAAACAAATTCCAGATAGCTCGTTCGGAAGTGGAATATCGATCGATCGAAGGAGTTTACAGGGCGCAAGGAAGGACAACTGCCGGGGAACAGGACGTCAGTCTCTGCTGACAGAAGAAGGCGGCAGTTTCTCATTAATAACCGGTGACTCGGCGTTTATATAAATAAATTGTACGACGGTCGTAGCCACTCACCTGCGATTTGGTCGATCGCTCACTATACCTGACGTGAAAGAAGCCTCGCCGCCACCTCTACCCACCCCGGTCCCTCCTCCTCCTGCTCAGAAATACACCGATCCATCCGTTGGCCTGTTCAGCCTTCCATCCATTTCTCTCGCCGCTCTTTCTCTCGTCTTCTCGTCTTCCTCTCCTCTGTATTTCGCCCTGTGCTGCAACCCTCTTCGTCGTCTCTTTTGCTCGCGCGCGTGCACGCCCAGCTTCTCTGCTCAATCGGAATTCCAAAAGGCACTAGAGCAAAGCAATGCACGCCAGTGCCGGGTCTATGAATGCCTGGCCCCCGGTGCTCGGTCATTTATTTCGGCGGCGGCAGTGGTGTACTACCCCCTACGAAATGGTCGAATGAATGCGGCAAGCAAGCACCCTCCCCCGCCACCCACCCCGTTGCCTTGTCTCGACACGGAGTTAGGATCGTTTTGAAAATCGAGGTCGAGGACCAGTCCGACCAGCAGCCTTCTCAAACCCTCCACACACACATACACATACATACTCTGTCTCTCTGTCTGTTTGTCTTCTTCGCGGTTCGAGGCTCTTCTTCGCGGTTCCTTCTTGCTCTTTCGAGTCTGTTCGCGGTGAATCCCTCTCGAGGTATCGAGCCTCGTATCGGTGAAAAGGGGCTGGGTCGACGACGACAACAACGTCGATGTGACTTTTTTTTTTGTCTTTGGTTCTTTTTCTAGAGTTTCTCTCTTGATTGGTGTCTGTCGATCGACGTGAACGGAGTCGGTTAATAGATAGTTGAATCAACGTGGAAATAATTTGATTGATACAGTTAGGAGTCTTGTTAATATAATTTGAAATTTTTTTTTTGTAGAACGAGGTACATCTTTACTATGGAATAAGAATGAAGTCTAAGTGGAATCTCTGACGTTCTCCTTTTCTGTTTTTCAATTTGCTGACAGTGTGGAAAATTTAAAACGACCGCGAAGAATAGCTAGATCTTTTACGTTTCAGAAATTTATTCCGTTTGACCATGAAAAGGTTAATCATTAGAAAGAAAGGAAATTTCCTCAAGATTTCTTATGTTTTTGAAACAGCGTGTATGACACAGAAAATAAGTACTATGTATATATGTTGTAAAAAAGTTGGTCGTGGAATTTTTATGAGCTATCAAATAGAATTGTTCTGATAAGTATCACACGCACCTCGTGTTTGAGCAGCAAATAAAGAAGAAAGTTTCTTGATATCTTTACAAATCGAGAACGAATAGGGTAGTGTAAGGATTTCAGAAATCAGCTGTGAGGATTTCGAAAGGTGCGGGAAGAAACGTTAAAGCTATCTTTCACGGCACGATACGTCTTCATAACGGCGCAGTAAAACTTCCTTTTGCCAACGAATGGGCAAACTTTATTCCAGAAACTTTGTTCAACAGGAACAGCGTTCTTCTTATTCTTCCTTTATACGATTCGTCGTTCATTTTTCTTCCAACGTGCAACAATTATTTGCGCAGAGAACGATGTCGCTGAAGATCGATAAATATTCCTGGACAACGGTAACGAGTGTCATCTCAACGATACGTTACAAACGTATTTTAGAAATTACAACTTACTTACGAAAAAAATCTTATACTCTACGTTGTCGTGCAATTCATAACTTGCGTAGCAATAATTCCATTACGTCCAATGAATTAATAAATCAATTGAAACGAATATTTATCTGACCAGTCCATTTGTTGAGAAATTATAAAATAACAAGTACAAAGTCTACATACAACATACACGCATATATCATGTACGGTCATTTTTATCGAAACAATTAAGACAACGCACACACAGTTGAAACGATGATTTTACTACGAGTGCACTTTCCATAAAACGATTTCAAATAGAGAAAGAAATCGTTGGGCGATAGATTATCCGTATTTCTTAAATACCGGCGATTTACCACGACGTTTTCCATCACTTTCTCGCCGGAGGTGCACGCATCCCTACAGAAGTCCCCATTGAATTCGATTCACTCGGGCGGTTCGTGCATTGCGGATACGCAGCAGGGCGGGTCGATCGCACACCGTAAAATATTTAACGAGGCAGTTTCACCAAGCGTCTTTGTAAACGTTATGAATATCGCAATAAAATACACATATATACACGAGCCCAGCCAGCGTCGTAACTGCGCGAGGATTCTTCTTCTTCTTCTTCTTCTTCTTCTTCTTCTTCGTGTAATTCGCCTTCTTTCCTTCATTTTCCCTCATCCTCTCTCTTAACCGCGTGAATTGTTCTCCCCTTCCCCTGATTCTCATTTTTCTCGTACCTCTCGTTTTCGAATTCCCGTTGGCGAGTCTCGCTCCTTCAACAACCCCGCGAAACCGCAGTAATTCTGTCGGCGTTCATTCCTCACCGCTTGCTTTCTTAAACTCAGCGTCGCGAAATTACGTCGTTTCCTTTCACTGACAAACCTTTCGTTGTTTCAGATGAATCGGCCGGATCATTGGCGTCTGGAGAGTCCACCATCCTCTCGTTCCTCTCATCTGCTCTCGGTGAGTGACTCTCTTTACCGTACCGACTCGCATGCATTTACCATTTTTGTCCTTCAGCCGGTGTGCGTCTGCCGTGCATTCGAAAAATTGAACAAGAAGACGTTCGCCTTCGAGGACTTTATTTTCTCTCGCGAACGCGTCCCTGACGCGCGACTTTGTTCCGCGATCCGTTCGCCTCGTCCTTGTCTCGAAATAACGCTCGCAGGAACGCGACCGGAAATTCACACAGTGGCGAGGGCAGTGAAAAGGGGTAGAGGCGCACTGCGGAGGCGTGCACCCGGTAAGATTTAATGTGATCTCTCTCTCTCTCTCTCTCTCTCTCTCACTCGTTCTCTTTTCTTTTCATTCGTCGCCCTTCCCCTCGATCAGCTTTTTTCCTCGTGCATCCAACGCCGCGTCTACCCACCTTCCACCCCCCGACTCGTCCTCCAGGCATTTTTCAAACCACCGAAAACCCTCGTCTGCCGCGAACGAACGAACGAGTGGGACAGTTTCGCGACGAAACGGCGCGCGCTCCGCTCGTCAGAGAGAGAGAGAGAGAGAGAGAGAGATGGACGAAGAAACAGGTCGTCGGAGGAGCGACGCGAGAGAGAGAGGATGGTCCCGAGGGTGGAAGAGAGCATCCCTCTCGGCGGCGTCACCTCGAGGGCCCAATTAGCGCGAGCACGAGTGTCATTCCGCCGCGGTTTCCGCATACTGGCTGCGCCGTTCACTGGCGTTTTCTGCGGTTTCGTTTCTGCCACGTAGAGGCCGTTATCCACCACACACCGTGATGCGTGAGCCACCCATCTTCTCCGTCCACCCACCCCCTTCGACTTGGTTCAGGGCTTCTTCCTATGACTGACTGGCCCTCCTCTGCCTGCTTTCATCCTCCCACTGTCCCTGCCCTCCCCCTCTCCCCTCCCCCCGTTCGGTTTACTTTTCTTCGTTTTTCACCCTCCGCCAGCGGCGTTCAACCAGAGCCAACGATGGCTCGTCTCCTGCTCGCTGAGAAAGAGAGAGTGTATTATCCAATTTTCTAGCAGATATTTCACGATATAATAATTGGGCATTCAGCGCGAGCCGCTCCCCGTCTCTCCTCGTCCCGCGGCTCGGTCTCTCCGCCGCTCTCGGTCCTTTCACCGAGAGAGGATCGTTGAATTATATTCCTCCCCCAGAGATGAGGGAGGCTGAGTGCACAAACGGGCAACGAGCGAGGGCCAACCGGGTACCGGGCACCCAATGGAAACATTTTCCATCGTAGAACGGGCGTCGGATAGCGCAAGGATCTCTCTCTCTCTCTTTCTCAGTCTCTCTCTTTCTCTCGTTTTATCAACTCTGTCGTTTTCGTTATTCTTCCAGACCCAGAGGTCTTGCTCGCGCCAACTGGAGATTCTGGTGTCCCTTTCACCCCTCCTTGGAGGGAACTTACTTCGCCTTCTCTCCCGCCTCTGGATGCCTCTTCCCCGGTTATTTCCATAACGACACTTTAAGCAACGTTAATTATTGTCGGCGTAATGAGCTCGAGGAAGTCTTGCAAGATGCAGACTTGCTCTGCCATCCGCGCTCTTCGACTCCTCCTCTTCCGTCTTCTTCCTCCTCGTTTGCCGCTTCAGCATCGTCCATCTCCTTCTCACCCTTTGGCTCGCTTGTTCGCCGAGTGTCAAAGGTTTCTCCGTCTCTCTTTCTCGTTGCGCGTGGCAATCCTACGGGATATCTCGCGGATCTGCGTCACCGCGTCTTTCCACGAAGCTGATCTCGTTAAGGGATCTCCTTCGTTCTAACAGCGACTCACGGACGCGCCTTGTTAGCGCGTCTCGGCGCTTTTTTTCAACGCGAGTTCCGATGACGCTGCATCCGGGGAAATGAGTTCTCAAGTTATTTCTTAAGTAACAGAGACAGCAGATGGTTAATCATTCTCGATCGATCTTAGATCATTAATGTTTTGTTAGACACTAGGAATAATTTCTTTTTATATAGAGTGATGCTTAATTCTTCGAGAACTGAGACTGAGATGACACAACACGTATCAATTTTTTAATTTTTATATGACTGGATGGAAAATGGATTTTCTCTCTTTTTTTGTACCGTTTTTTTTTTCTACTGTAGATTCGTCCTATTTTTTAATATTCAAGAAATTACGTATAATTGAAGATTCGTGCGCACACATGTACAATAGTAAATGAGAGAAATTTTAAAATTAATATTTCACACGTACACTTACGAAGTAAAATTTCTATTGAACACTTCCTCTGTATCAAACTCTCATCCGTTGTGGGATATTTTCTAAAATTACCAAACTTTCTTCTCCTCGCCACTGTATACATAGGCGAAGATAAACACTCGAGAACGATCCTTCCATTCAGATTCGACTATTTGTTTAACACATTTGGAAATCGATCTCTGCTTTATTCCCAGTGTACCTAAATATTGGGTGACAGGTACAGTACCTTTCTCTCTCTCTCTCTGTCTCTCTCTCGATCTAAAGGATCGTGTATATAGCGCACCGTAGGAATTAAAAGAGCGAGTCATCCCTTAAGTCCCGCAGGAATTATTCCTACCCGTGACGTGGTTGCGCCAAGGGCAACAATAAAGCACGGCTTTAGGCTGCTTCAGCTGTCAATCAGCCGCTGTCGGTTCTCGTTTTATTGACCGTTGCTCGATCGGGGTCCGTTGTAATAGCTGTTTTGAGAATCTCGGTCGTTCGCACGAAATCGCTCTAGGAAATTCCCTGGCGGAGTTTCGTCACGCCATTCAATTCCGTTATATAGAATTAACTCAATTAATCGAGGGTTGCCCAGAGAAATAAAATACCGACTCTCGTACGTCAATTCTCAACTTTCGGAATAAATTATTATATATCTCCTGTCGGCCGGAAGAACATGAAAACGAAGAAATCGATATTTTGCACGAGACGCGTGACACATTCACAAGAGTTTCTCGCCAACAATCTTATTAATTATCTCTGTAACAAATAATTTGCAACTCGTACACCTGTATTCGTATCTCGCAGTTGCAAAATTTCAGATATGCAACGAAAAATCCGAGGCGACAAAGTTACGACAAACCATCTACTCGGTCAATGGTTGAAGCAGCCAGCGCGTAAACGACCTCGTTAAACGATGACTCGGATTTCTGCCTGTTTTGGGAACAGAAGCGACGCCGATTCGTAAGGCGTTAACCGTCATCGTCATCGAGAGCGGTTTGTTAGAAAAAAAAAAAAGTAAAACAGTTGGCTGAAGTGGTTTTCGAAAAGCGTGGAACGCACAATGACGTCGTTAGGCACGGCAGCGACCGCAACTCTTTCCCGTTACTTGGTGGCACCGAGTGTCATTCAATTGCACATCCCAATTAAATAACAGGCAAAAGGGCGGCGTAGCGTCGCGTACCGTCCCGACGCCCCCTAATTGCGAGCGTCGGAGAAGGCCTCTGGTGTAACCAGCGACGGAGAGACGAGAGATAAACACTCGTTGATAGAGGGAGAGTCACCGAGTTCAGAGTTACCCGAATCGCTTCACGGTTACGCCCCTCTCTCTTCTTCCATTCGTCCCAACGCCTTTCTTCCCCGCTGTCAAAGAGTTTTCGCGAAAAGTGCGAATTAATAGATCCAAACGTAGGGGAACGTAGAACGGAGATCTGCGGAGGTTGAAAATTAGAAACCGCGTTGATGTTCGCCTCGCGGATGTTTGCAAGCTCGCGAGGGACGGGGTGAAAAAAATTTCGAGCTCGCGGGAGAAAAGAGGAGGGTAATGGGAGGCGACACGCGTCAGGTGTGTTGCTTTCGAATTTCCGAAAAAGGGAAGAAAAGGAAGAGGCGCAACGTTTTGGCGAGGAAGGAAGGCAGGCCGGTGTTCGTGTGCACGCTCGCGTTACGATGTTGGTACACGTGGTAACGTTGCGCGGAGCGTGCAGCTCCCATTACTCTCTTGCACGGTATTAAAAAAGTAACGTAATTAGCACAGGCAAATGAACTAATTACCAGAATACGAACGACGAGGCAAAGCTAACAAAAGGGCTGCTGAATTCGTCGTCTCGCTCCCTTCTTCCGGGGGCTGTTCTGTCGTCTTTCTTTCCTGGGTTTTACCCGGTGCACGATGCGTAACTGTTGAAGGGAGAGCTCAGAAGAGAGAGAGAGAGAATTTAACCTGGGCTATGGATAGTGGAAGTTAATAGTGAAAGACAGGCGGTATAAACGGATCTTCCAAGAAACGGAATGTTAATTAATCTTGCTGCTGCTGTTCTTTGGATTATTTTTCAACCTCGATCTTGGTATGTTGGACAAAGGACATCATTATAAACATCATTATTCTGATATTTTCGCCTCACAATTTTATGAAATTTCAAGAATTTGATCGTGTTAAATAGCGACAAGATTGAGACCTGGAAAAATTCGAGGCCTGCGTTGGAGTTAAGAGATCTTGCGACTCAAGGAGAGGACAAGGAAATAAGTCGGACGTGCCTGTTACAAAGTAAGAAGACTTTATTCAGAGAAACTTTAAAACTGTAATAAGAACTTTGCAATGGTACAGGAAGAGAGTGTCAGTTAATTTTACTGAATTGTGTCGAGATTCGATTTTAAATTAGTGAAAAACACACACACACACATTATCCGAATCGCCACGTCGCAACTACGATAAGATAAATTTCCTCGATTCGAGTTGGGAGAATGCAGCTGCTCGAGCTACTTTGAATCGCCAGGGTCAAAGGATTTCTCGATACCTAAGTTCAAGCTGAGCTTCGACTGCGTACACGGCAGTCGTCTCTCACCGCGATCGTCGTCGGGGCGCACTCCTCCAAGGGGGCAAAGTTCACAGGCCCGTTCCTTTCAAGCCTGACGTTAAAAAAGACGGTGGCTGCCCCTTTAGGCGTACGGCACTGCAAAGCTGTCGGAAACGAAACGAAACGAAACGTAGGGAGGTGGGGGGGGGGGAGAAACGGGGGCCGTGGATGTGGCAGATAGCGGCGTTGGATGGCGTAAAATGGAAACGCCGTAATTAGTATGCGCGTCCGCACGTTATGCACGCAACGGCACTCACTTCGCAACACCACCCTCGGCGCGGTACGCTAGTAGCGGCAGCAGAGGGACGGGACGAGGATGGAGGTCGATGGATGAGAGGGGCAGCGACGAGCGGGGGGCGGGCGGTGGTGTTGCAATTCGCACTTATGTTGAGCAAGTGCAGCAACACCGAGGTGACTTCATCGAGGCATGCATCTGGGCGTCCTTAATGCATGCGTGCACGCCACAGACACACAAACATGGATGCAGAGAGACAGAGAGACAGACAGACAGACAGGCAAATAGACAGAAAGTGGTCGTCGGTGTGCGTTCGTTCTCCTCTCTTAGCCATCTTCGTCGTCGTCGTCGTCGTGACACGCATCGTGAACACGGCAATGCGTCGCGGCGCGGAAGTGTCACCCTTGGCAGTGGCGCGCGAGACACCAAGCTACTGCTTCGTCAGCGAGGAGAAGAAGGGGGCGGAGGGACGGGGTTGGAGCTGCGTTCAGAATCACGAGTCGCGGGAACGAACTCGAAGAGCCTCGAGAAGGGACCTCGATATTAGTCGTGGCATCGTGATTGAGAATTTAACTATCGGGGCGCCAATTGACAGTGAGACGGATGAACATCTTCGTACATGTTTTAAACGCCTTCTTTCGAACGCTGCGCGGTGAAAAATTCGTCACTCGGCTTGTTTCCTTTACACGTTTTTCCGCCAGCAGCGTGATCGGAATAACGATTCCGATCACAGTGCGATATTCCCGGTGAAAAGGGTTTATCCGGCATCGTTTTATCATCCAATAACGATCGGAGGTTTAAATTAAAGCGAATCGCACGGTGGGTGGCGCGCACGCGACTATTGCCGGGCTCTTTTGCGAACGCTCGACATCAAACGCCGGGCCGAAAAGCTTGTGCCGCTTTGAACGCGTTCCTCGTCGCGCAGCGGCGGAGAGGAGACAGAATATCCCTCTTTGACGTTTCTTCTTTGTCCGGTGTGTGCGTCCCGGCTTTCATCGTTTAAACCCCCGACACTCGGGCGATGATTCGCGACAATCAGCGGGAAATTAGCTCGCGAGCTAATTATCGCGTCGGGCTGGCTGCGGCGGCGCAGCGAGCCGCGACGAGGACAAGGAACGCGCGAGCTGCACGCGCGATCCTTTTCAGGCGATGGGCGCGCCTCGTGATCGTTTCTTTGAACGCGACCGTCGGTCGACTCGTCGCCATCCTCCGCGCGCGTTAGGCTGCGCACACATTTGCTACTTAAACGCTTTCAACAGATTTCCTCTACAACGATCGCTTTTCTTTATATTTGTCGAGACCAAGTCGAACCAAGTAACCAAGTAAATTATGACAACCGCGACTGAACACTGTCTGCTATATTTATCGATCGTTATATAGTACATTGGACAACTGCGTAGACGTCAGAGACAGCAGATTTGGAAACAGGTGACAGCAACAAATGTGCACGCACCCTTAGGGTATTCCTACGTGAGAATTCCACGTCGGTTTAATCCGCTTCGCGCACGCGGATCAAACGCGCGCGAGGAGACTGCGAGATCGTAGGCGTCGTCCTCGTTTCTGTGTCTTCTTCCTCCTCTTTTCTTTGGTTTTTTCTTTTCTCTTTCTTTTTTTTCTTTCTCCTTCTTTTTTTCGCTGTCGTTACGCCTTTAGCCTTTAGTGGCAGCGTGCCGCGGCGCTTAATTCAGCATCCACGCTGGACGACTGAAAAGGGCGCGCGCCTCTTTCCCTCCCCCTCTGAAGCTCCCTTTTGCGCGCCCTTTCTGTCGCGCTCGATGCGTACAAGGCGCGTCAAAGCGACCTCGCGTAACGATGACACCTCGCGCGCCTGCTTTTCTCGACCCCCTCCCCTCCCACCCCCTCACTCCTCGCGCGGCGCCAGGTGTGCTTCGTTTTTCTTTTTCTTTTTTTGCTTCCGTTTCATGTTCCGCCGATTTAACCGAGGAAATTAGATTCAATTTGTGGATTGTTTCCCCGGTGGAGGAAATTTGGAAGAGGAAATCGTTCATCTCGTTCAGCATAACGATTAGTTCACTAATGTGGAGTTATTGTAACACGTAAATTGTAAAAGCGAAGTTTCAGGGAAAAGTCTTCACTGATGGATAATTGTATAATTTTCTATACGTTATTCAGCCTTGAATATATCTCGATCGATTTTTATAATAACGAACGGGAAAATATCTGTTGTTGCTTGCAAGATCGTATGCAAGAACTCAGTCGAATCGAAACAGTAGAGCAATATAACGCGTTACATATACACGATGGTGATGAAACATGACAGTGAGAATTAGAGGATTTAGATGTTTCGTATGAATCGAGTTGAAGTTTTGATTTTGAGTTTCATATGATAAATTTTACTCGATTTGCATGTTTCTTACCATAAACATCGCACGCTCAGCCATTAAATTAAATTGAAATTTCTCTCTTTCCTTGCGTCTCTTCTTTTTTTTTCTTCTTTTTCTTTGCAATCGGAGGAGTTACGTAACGGGGTAAAATTATTAGGGGTTCATCCGCGATCCTCGTCACATTTTTCACCGGATTCCGGTAGCAACGTGACGGTGCATTTTGCTTATCGATTTTAACTTCGCACAGCCGACGAGTGGCTTCCTTTCTGCGTCCGCATCGTTAGCCTAGTTTCCATCCGCTCGGCTGCCTCGCGAGAACCCCGCGCGCGGAGGTGGGAAAACAACACCGTAGTCCGGTGTAAATTAAGGGCTATAATTCAGCCGCGAGTTTTCGTGCCTAATGAGAGAACGCCTCGTCATTCGGCGTCATCTGCGCATCTTCGCAGGCCGGCTTCGCGCTTCATCGTCATCCACCCTCGACCCCGTCGTCGTCGGGTCGTTCTAAAAATCGCTTTGTAACCCACCTCGATCCATCACGTGGACATCCTTCGTAAATTCACCGGCCTTGCGGTTTCTTACGTTCTAAAGAGAAAAGGAACGACGAATGGCACTCTGTTTGGATTTTCTTCCACTCGACCACTCTGCTTTATTCGGGTGGATTAAGAATGTTGAAATGGTAAATCGTCATACTCGATGGAAGAGATTAATTTTTACATTAGTTTTGTTGATTTCTCTATATTTCTCGAGGAAAACGAAATAACTTTTCTAATTTGTCTGTAATGTTTAAATATTATATTATGATTATATTATATTTATATTTATATTATATTAGGAGGTTGTAGATGTTTCTCTAAAAAGAGGGAAAATACTCAATATAGAAAGCTCCGTCAGTCGAGATACGTGTCCGGAGGAGCACAACGACACCTTTGGCTCGCTTCGTCATTCAGCTGCAGCGCGTGCTGCCGTCGCATCGTCTTTTCGTTCATCGCTCCACCATTTCCAGCTTAATTCGAATTCAAGTCCCGAGAAATGAAGAAACGCGTGTCTGAGCCACATTAGCTTGTTCTCCGATCGCTGGACGAGACGTGGACATTCTGTACTCTGGAACGAGGCTCTAGTAACCGTTCGGAATGGTGGTCAGAAGAATAAAGAACGATTGCAATCATCTCCCGAACTTTTTCTTCGCTTTTCCCCTCCAGGAAAACTATACTCTTCGACAGTAGCTGTTCGAAATGGTCGTTGTAATCTGTCAGGAAAGTAGCTCGATCCCCAGACTTCGAACATCAGCTGTAATCGTCGCCCGGCAGAAAGAAATAATTACGACCGCCTCGCGTAATTTCGGATCATCTTCCCTCGCTTCTCTCACTTGTTCCCAGCGTGGAGGAAACTCGCAGCAAAAAGAGGAAGAAGAAGAGAAAAGGGACAAGAAGATACTCGCGGGCAGCAATCTGTCTCGTCCTCGATCCAGCATCCACGCAACCGCGGTCACGGCGACGATGAGCGCCTCGAAGATTCTGCATAATAACGCCCGAGGACAGGGTGGGAGGGGGAGGGAGGGTGGATGATGCAGGCTGCGCACGGGTCGTCTTTCAATTACGAAAACGAACCCACGGGGTAGGGGAGGGGAGGGGAGGGACTGGCGGAGCAGTGGGAAAGAGAGCAGAGCCAGCTCTCGGAGAAAGTGGGAGAAGAGAAAGAAGAGGAGAGAGAGAGGGAGAGAGAGAGAGAGAGAGGGAGCAGGTCGAGGACGATGACTGCGTGAAAAACGGCACACGAAGACAACACTCTCGGGCGACACTCTCGGTCCTCTCGTTGTTAATCGTTGGTTGCACCCTTTCACGGCTGCGCACTGCCAGCACGGCCACGATTCCTCGCGCTCCTACCCTTTTGTCCATTAGCCTCATCCCGTCGACAGGGCCGTATCATCCGACCCCGCGTCCCTGTTTCTCAGCTCGTCGAGAACCTGTGTCACCTGCGTGCCTGGAAGACTTCGTATAACGCGGTTGGCCAGCCGTGACGACCGTTTCTCTTCTTCTCGTTCCGACGAACCCGTGATCTGCCACCGCTCTCTCTCTCTCTCTCTCTCTCTCTCGTCGCGTATCCACCGGCTTATTACGGCCACCGCTGGAAGAACAATGAAAGAACGCCAGCGCGGGTGAAGAAAGCCGGGGATTTTTCGAGTCGCGGCGCGAGGATTTCGAGAATCGTTTGGAGAATAGGAGAGGAGATTTTGGATAACGAAGTCTGAAGCGTGTGAAGAGAGAGAGACAGAGAGAGAGAGAGAGAGAGGTACGCGCGTCTCTGTGTGCACGTGTGTGTAGGTTTCATCTGCAAATGAACATTGCTACTTTTAGCAGGGTATCTTGGGCTCCATATCGTCTTTTCGTCGTTGGTTCTAGCTGGCGCGTTTCAGAGGCAGCCAGGCTTATTAAGAGTAGCGTAGGGGCGAGGGAAAATCGAGGGAAAACGAAAGAGAAAATTCACGACGAAGATACATGCACGCTCTTGCGTCGGAGGAACGCCCGGCTCGCTCCAGAGAACAATGGGACCAGAGTTCTGCACGTTCTTCCGTGCTCCTCGCCGCCTCGTCTCGTATTAATCGTCGATGCCGTATCTTATATTAGAACGTTCGGTGTTGCCGTTGTCGTCGCTAAGAATTCTTCGTTCGCGATTTGCAATCAGACATTTTACAATTTATTATCGACAATTTATAACTGGATAGCGTCGATGTAACTCCATTCTGGGCAATGTTTCGAGTATCTTACAAACGACAAGTTATTTCACAACATGGTCATTTTTCTGTATAATTTCTGGAAACAAAATGACGTGATTCATACGGCAAGAGAAACCTATTCGAGGAATAGTTCTCGTTTCGCGAGGATTACTCCTCGCCGGTTCTGAAGGCGCAACGATCGCAACCCTTGGCCCTCCCTCTAACAATAAGACGTAATTATTTGTTTTGCCGCGGCGGTGTGCACAGTCCGAGAAGCCCGGCGAGAAACGGAATTATTATTTTCTTTTTCTTTTTTTTTTCTTTCTTTTTTTTTTTTTTTTTAAGTACCTCGTTAAATATATTTCCCTTGTTCGAAGAACGCGAGCCCCGGCCGCGCACAAAGCGCCGGCCAACGAATTAAGCAAGCAACGCCGCGCTGCTCGCCTTTATTTTCCCCGTCAAGCGTCAAAACTTCCTTCCGGGTTTCTCCTCTTTCCCTCGCCGCGCTTTGTTGTTCGCCATGTTCCGGCGCGCGACGTTTCTCGTCCACGGCTACGATTCGACGATTCGTCCCCCGCTCCTAATCGCCTTCTTTCCTTGAACCCTCGCTGTTTCAACGGCGTTCAGTTCTTCCCGCGTTTAGGCCGAGCTTCGCGCGTTTTTTATTTCACGTTATTCGCCACGCAACGCGTTTGACGATCGATTTGCAATTCGTTTTTTTTTTTTTTAATAATTTTACAACGTCTCGAATCTGTTTGTAGCTGTGAAATGAAATTCCAAGAATTCCAAGAACTATTTCTTCTGGCTTAGAGATTTGTCCCAACTGTTGAAATGTTTTTAACGTTACGATGAACTGTCTCGTGATCCTTTATAAATGAAAAATATCAGTTTCAAGGTATTCTTGATAGAAACATTTTCAAACGTAACAAAGCAGATTATCGATGTTCCATACGTTTCAGAGAGCAATTGTGACAGAACAAATTGTATGATCCACACATTTTTCGAAGATATATTTCGGTAGGAAAACAACGCGTTACTCCTTTTTGGAACTAGAGGATATCAAATGAATTGTTATAGTTTGCCAGTGAAACGTGTCAACGCTTGCAGCGACACTTCGAACCAAATATATAATCGTTCATCGTTCAGAGACGAAACGATGACGAGGAACTCGCTTATTTTTAATCTGACTTCATTTTCCATAGCACGAAGGAGAAGACAGAGAGGAACCAAATTTAATAACATAGACGGATTGGGGAAAAAATTCGCAAATGGAAACGTTGGCGGTTAATAACTTAACTTCGTCGATCTCAAACAAGCACGTTTATTATTCCACCCTCCTCCCCCTCCCCCCACCCTCCACCATTCTGTACGCGATCGTTGCGAATCATCTGGTTATTGCCAGCGAGCGTGGATTCCGCTTGAAACGGCGGCTCGTTCCTTCGGGAAACCCGACTGGGAAATATAACAAATACGCGACGAGGACTCTAGAAAGTAGCTGTGTAACCGGGATTATCATTGTATTCGAGAGTGGTGGCGATTAATTTAATTGCATGTACCTTTCTCTCCACCCAACGTCTCCACCCTCCTGCTCCCTCTCCCTCGGAAGAAGCAATTAAGCACTTCGCGTGCCGATTGGCCGTACAATTAGGGTGAATTATAATATCGTAATAATTGCGACAATTAACGTTATGTACGAACTGCCCCCGGGATGATGCCTCCCGTCCCACCCTCTGTCTCGGCTCACTCCTCCCCCTCCCCCCTCATTCCTCTTTTCCCTCTGCTCCTCTTTTCCCCGCTGTTTTCCACGCTTTGCACCCTCGACTTTCCCAGTTTTTTTCTCTCTTCCGGATGAAGGAACGCTGGAGCACCGGACACAGTTTCTGCTCTTTGGATCTCTTGCCAGTAAGGTGTTTCCTCAGGTAGAATCTCGGTTTCATTCGATTATTTGCTCACTCACAGTCAAAGTGAAATTTTGAATCAACGTTCGAGCTCTTAACTCTTGCTCGAAATACCTACTTCGACAATCGAAAGAGAAACTTTTCAACCCGAAAAGTGTGTCCAATAGAATCTGAGAATTCTAATTCTCAATAGTTTGAAGTTAATTTCGACGGATTTTTCGTTTGTAACTCGAATTGATTTTCATTGTACGATTCTTGACACAATTTCATACAGTTTTCGCTTGCGGTATAATTGAGTACGAAACGAAAGTGACGAAAGAAAATTTCCAAGTTTGGAATTTTCAAATAACTGTTAAACGCGTTCGTGCGTTCGCTCGCTTCGTGACTAAATTGGGGAGAGAGAGAGATTCGCGATTCCAAAATTCAGTTGCTTCTTTGCTATGCGAGATACGTTCGTTCGTATTTACCTAGATTCCCTTCGAATTTCCGAGAACTACCGCGATTCGTGGAACGAGGCCGCGGATCGTTAAATTCGATGGTGGAAATCATCGGGAGTACGGAACTCTCGTCGGAAGCGGAAACTTTCGATAAGCGAAATAATCAAACTGCCTAGGCGCGAGACTCGGCAGCTCTCAACAAATTACTACCGAATTACTAGCAAACTTCGGTTACAGGCGTCGTTTTGTAGCTCTTCTTTCCATTTAACCTAAACTTCTCGAAACACTGCCATTCCACTCTTCATCTTTCTCCCTCTGTTCAATTTCTTCGTTGTCCACTCTCTCACCTCGATTCCGACACTGGCGGTTTCTGGAATAAAAGACAAACACATGGATGCAGATTGTTTTTAAAAAATAAATATCAAGAGTACCATCGAGAACGTCATGTTGCTCGAATATTGAAGAAAGAGTGAGAATTCGATTCAAGTAGTGCGGCTCAATGATAATATCTGACGTGCGATAATAATTCGATACGGCTCATTCGATAACAACTCTCGTAGCCAATGAGATTCTCAAAAATAGCCAAAGAGGCAAGGAAGATTCGCGAGACGGAGACAAGGGGAAACTCGGGTGGAACTCGCTGGAACGAATTCCTACGTCGCAGTAACAGTTTCCAAGGGACTTGGACTTTCGTCGACTGGCAATTCCCGGGCATTCCCGAAGAACCAGCATTTCGCGTTTGGCCGCCCCCCAAGAAACTCCTCCGTCCACCACTTACCCAGTCTCTGATTCCAACTACCAACTTGTTCAATTCATTTTCGAGCTCTGCTCGTGCACATTCTGCACTTGTCGTCGACCACGGGCCTAAGAACTGGAAGAGGGAGGCTGCTTGCCCTGTTTGGTCTCCTTGCGACTTCGTTCTCCGCGAGATTTCTCTTAATTAAAATTGTCGCGCGAGAGAAACGCGGCCTGTGCCCGCAGCAATGCACGCACGGCGTTGGGGTTGGTGAAAACGTTCGATGGAACCAGAAACCGCGGAGGAAAAATAGAATCTTCAGTTTTCTTGGCAGCGAAAAGGAGAATTCCCATGGCACTCGACTAATGGATGCCGGCAGTCTTATGGCAGGGTGGAGTGAGAATATAACGCGCTACGACGAAGAGAGAGAGAGAGAGAGAGAGAGAGAGAGAGGACGTCGCGACGCCAAACTTTAACTCGTTAATTACCGGCGCGAGGGCAACTTCTTGTCGGCGCTCGAATATTTCAAACTATTGTGTTCGTAAACCCCTCGGGCTTGGCTCGGGCAAGGAGACCCTGTGTATATAGTATACACTAGGTCCTGCACTCCTGTTCCCGACCCGAGACTCCGTCCTTCGCGTACAATCACACGGACGGAGAGCGTCTACGAACGGCTGTCGAAAGACTTTCGCGCGTGTATTGAAATATCTTTGACTCACGCGACTGACATGACTTTGGCAGCTGATTGTACGCCTAAAAGTAGTGAAAAAAAGTATAATTCACTGCAATATATTTGTGTTAAACTATGGACAATATATTACCAATTATATTATTTCTATACTCAAGAAACACGTGGAGCGTCCGTCCATGTTACGCATACGCTAGTCTTCTTTTCAAACAAAAGATCGCCCGCGATCATCGATCACGACATCCACAAACTCTTAGGTATATGCTGCGTATTAACAGATGGCGACATCATTATACAAATGAACACCTCAACACACATAAATATGTTGTATATAGATAAAACATATATTTATAAGTTACGAAACACCCTGTATTGGGTTAGGTTTGGGTTAGGTTGGAAATTCGAAGATTACGATTCATATCACGGTTATATGAAAAAAAAAAAAAAAAAAAAAAATTAGCACCCATCACTCGATTTCTCGAAACTTCATGAAATTAATTTTATTGCAGTTGTTCCGATGCAAGGTCGAATTAAAAAGCAACGTTCATTCCAAAGCGTAAAAATTATACAGTATAAAGAAATGTACGAAATATCCAGGATACTATACTCGTGACAGCCAAGCTTCTATCTTTCTTAATTACTGAATCGTTGAAAAGATAGTCACCCTTTCAGCTCTGAGTTATAACGAACCGAAGACGTCGCCGAAAGCGTCGATCTGCTTCACTAAGAACTGGTGGAGGAAATAATATTATTCGACCGTGCAGCTCGGTGCACGATTCCGCTAGAGAAAGGAAGGAAGTGGCGCGAAGAATCGAGTTAATCGATAAAAAGGCGGGAAGAAAGGCGAGTATATGGCGGCAACGTCCCGGCCAGTGGCTGCGCGTCGGTGACATATGCGAGCCGAGCCGTGTGTGTGCATATGCTAATGCGAGAATAAACGGTTCTATTAGAAGAGCCAACAAACGCCCCACTCGATGAGCGCGGGGATTTGAATACATAAATACTCGAGTTCCTGGCCGGACGTGTACGTGTGGGTAAGTGTGGTACGCGAGGCGAGCGCACGATCTGCATACGTTTCAGGATCGGGAGTGTGTGATGTTTTAATCCGTCCACGATCCCGCGATTATTTCCTCGCGGGGAGAGACTACGCGAATATGCAAAACGGCCACGGATACTCGAAGAATTTATTAAGAACATTTCGCCACGTCCCAGTGGTTTTCGTAGCTGTGGTCGAACAACTCGCGCACTTCGTTTCTCGAAAAAATAACGCATAGAAGCGTTGGAAGAAGAATTAACATTCTAAGGACGAATTTGAATCGCCAGGCGAAGTTTAACTTTACATGTTTTCATATAAATCATTGTAGCTCCTACATTTTCAAAGTTAATCAAATGAAACAAAGCTACGTTATTCTGCAATAATTTATTACAATTTATTTGCAATAATACAGTCGGCTTTCTCAGATATTACGCAGGTGTGTCGATATATCGGACGGTAGTATTTGGAAGGTTAAAGCACGTTGAAAATTGTCCGAATTACATAATCAGAAATTTGCGAAAAATCTCCTCTCCACGGCTACAAATTCGATAAAAGCGAATGATAGTTCGTGAGCTAGTAACGTTTCATCGCAGTATATACCAAGCGTCGTGTGGCGAGTTATTTCGTCGTTGGATGCAAACGAGCTTGACACGAAACCCTGGCAAAGATGTTGGAATATTTCTGGATCTATCAATCGACCGGAAGAGAGTGCGGTGTTTAAAGAGCCCGCCACGAAAGAGGATTGATGCCGGTCGAGCGTAGAAGACGAGGCAGAGAGAGAGAGAGAGAGAGAGAGAGAGAAAGAGAGAGAAACACTCGGCTGGTAAACAAACTGTCTGAAACACTCCGGGTCGTTCCATTCCATTCGAGAACTCGGCAAGCCCCGCAGGTCCTCTCGACGGCATTATCTCGGGTACATATTTAAGTGCATGACATGAAGACTGTCACCCCCCTCTTTCGTGGCGCCCTCCCCTGACCCTCGAACCTCGCGGCCGCTCCCCTCCCCCCTTCCGACGCGCAACCCGCAAACCCGTAGAACCGAGAGTGCCCTCCGCAAAACTCACCCCCGCGTGAGACTCGCCTCCTAGAAGTCCTCATTTCCCGGCTGCTGCTGTCAGACGCAGCCCTGGGCGGGTCATCAGATACTAGAGCTCGGATAATGCCGAACGGAACGTACACGAACGTGTACACACAGGCGAGCGTTTCCGCGTGGTAGACAGCTCGAAACGTGTCGGCGTGTTGGTGCGCTCTGTTCGGCGGTTGTACGCGGTGGAAAGATGATAGAAGCTAGGGACTGATATGCCCGCTTCGAGACACCCGCGACCCGCGTTCCACCGGAATTAGATGTTGAATGCTTTTTGCGTCTTCGTCCTCCCGATCCCTGGTTGTCCGTTCGACGGTTCGTCGACTTCTCGAGCGTAGTTTTCTCGCGAGATTTTTCCAGTGGGACGATTTTTCGAGAGGGACTGCATGTTTGGATTGCGAGCGAGATACGTAGGGAGTTGGTTTCATTTCTCGCGCTTCAGTGATTCAGAGTTCGAGCCAAATTACTTTGGAATTTTTTCGTCCCAAATTGCAACATTTTTAGTGTATGCAGTTTTAAGTGTATGCAAATGGCAATCCAGGCAAAACAAAATGACAAGTTTATTACTTCTCGATAATTTCTATTCAGTGGCATACGAGTTCAAGAGGAAAAGAAAGCGACGAATTGTTGCATACGATTCGGCCACTCGTTATGGTCCGCGTGCCAGTTGCCAAAAGGTTAAACGTAATCAGGGGACAGGTCAAATTTTTATTGTATTCGCAAAGTTTCGTCGCTTCTATTTAATTCCCTCGAGTTCCATCGATCTAAAATTCTCGGTCTAGCAAAGACCGAACCATCGCTCTAAAATTCTCCAAATTTCCTGAAATTTCCTCCCCCTGCCCCCCTGCGTCGCTCGATTGCGTGAAAAGCCCAAGCAAGGGAAGACAAGAACGCGCTTTTTACTCAACGCACGTAACCCGAAACGATTCCCGACCCCAAGATCCGCGCCCCGGATCGTGCGCGTGAGATCGAAAAATCAGCCACTCGAGGGGTAGGTGCGAATTGAAAATCTGACAGCGATAAAAAAAGAAAAAGAAGAAGAAGAAGAAGAAGAAGAGAGGCGCGGAAAGAGGCGATCCTCTGGCAATTTCTCGCGCCCCTAACCTCGCGATAAAGCCTAGTGGTGACGTTCGAAGCGAGGAGGGACGCGCGAAGAAGAAAAGGAACAACGCGAGTAGAAAAGAGAGAGCGAGAGAGAGAGGTTGCGCTGGCTGATCATCGGAGGATGGTCTATCAGCATATTTCAAAGATAAGCCTGGGCCCACCCTTCTCGACGAGAGCCCTGCCGGGCCATCAGCTATAATAACAATCCGATATGATTACGCCATAATCGTAACGCAGCCGGCGAGGCGGCAGGGGTGAAATTACGCTCGTGAATTGAGATACCGTGTTTACGTCTTCCAAAGTGCTCGCATAAACAAAATTAAACAGCTCCCATCGGGGGGGTGCGCGGCAACGTTAACTTAACGCGGTAGAAATTGACCCTGTATCTCGCGTCGAATAATAACGAGACGAAAGCGACGAGTTTCGAGAAGTGAGAGAGATCGATTCGAATTTTCCATGGGAAACTAGCGCGTCGAGACACCGTTGGTCGAACGAAAAAGTGAAAGTATTCGTGATTTGAATTTCAGCTTGTAAACGACTGTTCATGGTCGTAAATATCCGAGTCACGACTTGATTAGTTCTGAACGTCCACTAAGCCTCGGCGGTTTTTGCAACAAGTGCCTGCAGTCTGACGCAAAATTTTCTTATTTTAAGAAAATGAGTCTTCACGGTGGAACGTAAAATAATATTATACAGAGGGTTGCAAGGTTATATAGTCACATGTACATTTGTTCGAAACGCTACTGTTATTCGTGGTCTGGTGGCGTGATTGTCGAGCTTCGGAGATTGGCGGTATAAATAGTGGCCATTAAAACTTTGGCGAACGGCGGTTTGAAAAATCAACGAGTAAGTTTCACCGCGTCGAAAGTATCGCTCGGAGCCGCAGATCGCCGATGCTTAAAGGGAAGAAACTTCGGAACCACCAGCTTCTCGAACAACCACCGCGAGCAACACTTCGGCTCCCTGGATCTGATTCTGAATTCCGACAGAAGCGACCACTCGTCTCGCTGACCAAATCAAAAGAGAGAAAAGGGTTACTCACAAAGTGTGTGTGTGTGTGTGTATGTGTGTGTGTGTGAGAGGGTGATTTTCAAGAGAGTACGGTGGCTACGTATCTTCGATTTTATGGAAAGATGGACGACCGCGTCCTCTCAACGTCACTCTCAACGCACGCAATATCGACGAAGAGGGACTCGGGTCCGTTCTTCCAAGTCCATGGAAAGGCGCGAGGACAAGGAGAGACGATGAGGAACGAATATAAGGGAAGAAAGAGAGAGAGGGAGTGAGAGAAAGGATGACGAAGGGGCGGAGAGACTCTCACTTTCCTGTCGGCAGTCGGCGGTCCGGATTGTCGATGGAATGCTAAACGACCCGGAATCGCTGAATCGGTATTGAGTCCTCTTTCGCGGTCTCTCTCTCTTTCTCTCTCTCTCTCTCTCGGTCGTGCCTACTTTCTCCCGTTCCTTCTGCCAGCTAGCCGCCAACTTCCGACCGCCCTTAGCATGCCGGTGATTGTGCTCGCCGTTTTGTACGAATTTGCCTGTTGACTTCGATATCTCGCCTTCGGACGAATCGGAAGTCCCCCGGCGTCGAAATCGAATACTTGGCGGCTGCCTCCGTTTGCCAAACCGCCCCTCGTTTTCGACGAAACGAAAGTAATCGCCGGGCGATGAATCGTCCTGCTTTAAATTATTATTTTTGACAGATTGCTCTATGATGTCGTATATTTTACACGAAAGACTACTAAATTATCATGTTATTCAACTACTGAATTATAATTATTAGGTTTCGATATTAATCATTATGAACTATAATTATTATGTTTCGATATTCTTCTCTTAGTTAAAACTCACGCGACAGCGTTTCACGAAATGTTTCAAAATTCTTCATAAGAAAAATGTCTACGCACTGTCAAAAAAATTCTCCGTAAATATACAGTACAATCTATAGTCTGTCGGAAGTAAAATAAATGGTTAACCTTGAGGAGGGATCCTGCCCGATCGAGTCACGAACATCATCAGCCTGCTCGTCACGGTGACATTCGTATTAGACATTATACTACCAAATAAGTGGGTACGTGCCGCGTCGTCGGGGTTCGTGGAAGAGCGGGGGTGGCGTCTCCCCCCATGTGGCACCCGCATGCCACCCCCTGGGGGACGCAATCAGAACGTTTCAATCAACGACCGCCCCGTGAGGACCGTGAAAATCGGGCCGCAGAGATCGGTGGGGTGAGTTTCACGATTACTCTGATAACCAACAGGCATTAAATCTTGGACCGAAGAGGGCGGAAACCCCTTCTGCTCTCTTTGTCATTGGGCCGTGGTTTTAAGATGGTGAGTCACAGATTTTCAACTCAAGGCTTCGGAATATATCTTGAAATTGTCTGATTGACGATGATCTTCGTGTAATTAGAACTATCAAAGGAACTGTTTGTCAGTTGAAACTTTATGCTCATCTCCTTCTGTGCGACGAGTTTGTCTTTCGTTAAAAATTTTGAACGGAATTTGAAACAAAATAACAAGTGAGTTGGAAAGATTGACAGTACAAGAGTACAAGAGTACAAGAAGCATCATTTATTTCACATTCTACGTCTGTCTAAAGTCATTCGCGTGACGCGATCAGACAAACTGTTAAATATACTTTGCGGTACAAGTGCGCGACACACCATTCGTTTCTCATTTATTCAAGTTACAAGTAACCATCTCGCAGCAATGAACCGATCATTCTCCAAATCCACCGATATATAATTTCTCTCTAATTTTCGTGACACCGTCAAAGGGTCAAAGAGCTTTTTAGCATCGGTCCATCGACGATTGCATTCACAATTCCACTCTTCTCGTCAGATGAAATAAATGTGTATGTATCGGATAGGCAGTCCAACATCATCGGGAAACGGCTGGCAGCGGCTTCGAATCAGCCGTTCAGTCACTCAGTCACTCAGTCAGTCAGTGATTTTGTTCTCTTCTGATCTTTCCACGAGCGCGCGCGCGCGAGTGTATACCAGTGCTACCGGTACAGTAATCCGTGCGGACACGAATGAATGGCAAATGAATGGGGCGCGGCGCCACGACGAAAAGTTAATCACGGCTCACCATATCGTTGTAAGGGTGGCTTTTCGGGGGTGTAACAAGGGGTTGCCCCTTTGGTTCCCTTGATTACATGGGCGTATCTCGATCGCCGATGCCTACGCACCCCCGTCGCTAGACGGGGCGTTTTCTCTGACGTGTGTTTGCCTCCCCCTCCCCCCTCCCCCCGGCACCCTGTCTTCTAACCACGGCCCCCTCTTTTCTTTTCCTTCGTCGGCCCATATGGTGCTGTTTGTTTTGTCTGACTTTCGGGCCCCGTTAGGAAACAATTACGACGACGCGGTGACGGGGCACGCCGTCACGGCTGGTCGCCTTGGAATTACTGCGATCACTCCGGGGGGGGGGGGAGGCTGGTTATACCCGCGTCACGAGCGATTCCTGGAACTCGACGAAAATCGTGGAATCTGTCGTCGTTCTCACGAACGTCGACAGACTCGCGACTATCGCGCAGAGATCGAGAAAAATTGTAAAAGGGCGGTCACTGAAAGACTGAAATTTAATATATGATATATGTTATATTTAAATATTATATATTAGTATATTATAATATATATATCTTTTTAAATTTTATAATGTTTCTAATAATAATAATACATAAAAGTTTACAAATGGTGGTCACTGAAAGACTAAATGATATAAAACGAAAGTAACTTTTACAAACACATGTTTATCTTAATTGTTTATTATTTTATATAAAAATAAAATAATATAATTAAAAAAATATAATATACAGTTATAAATGAAATAATTGTAAATAATTATTTTATTTATAACTATATATTATATAATTATATAATAATTATAAGTAAAATAATTAATTAATTAATTAATTAATGAAATATGATTAATGAACTTTTTTCAGTATTACGTGTGAGAAACATACAGCTTATAACGACAGGCTCTTTTCAGACCCATCGATTTTTCAGTGACCACCTTATATTACACATTATATTATACAGAACTCGTATATTGCCACATCGGTATCCTTAGGCACGGATTAGCCACCTGTATTACGTCGAATGTTATTACCGAGTCAGGCAGTTTTTCAGAAACACAAAAACGAAACTGTAAATATTGCAAAGTAGAGAGGACGTCGTAGATTATCACATCTATCGGTGTACATGGGCATGGATTAGCCACGCGTATTGTTGTCGAATGTTATTACCGAGACAGGTAGTTTCTCAGAAGTGCAAAAACGATAATGTAAATATTGGCCGCGGTTGCGAGGCGAACAAGCTCGAGCAAGTCGGACATTTGTGCTCCGCAGTCGTACAGAAGCTATCGGAAGCGTAACATTCGCGTGAAACGCGGTTAAGTGAATAATAAATTTGTGAAAGTGGTTCGTGGGAAAGAGTGGAATCCAGTCGAAATACACGCGATATTGAAATTAAACGACGAACATTATTCTGTGAACGAAACGGTCAAAATAGTTAATACAAGACAAAGGACAATGAATTTACTGAAAGATCCCGGTAATTACGGACAAAGAAAGTGTTGTGGACGATCGCAGTGTCTAGCAGATTTCCGGATGAACGTGCTCCTCTGCAAATTAGAAACGGCCCAGCTTACGCTCCTTCGCTTCGATTCAAGGTATTTATTGCAATTTTCGTCGTTTCAGACGTTCACAATTTTTTTTATCTTTAAAAAGGCGTCGTTTTATCGTAACTCTAGCATTTTCCGCGAGAACGAAAAATCTATAGTACGTTAAGGTTTCGTCGAACGAAACAAGTTTATTCATTTTCGAGTACCGAGATTGCGTTTCATCCGCCTAGGAATGAAACTTCAAATTGTGATATATAATGTCTCTTGATTTTCCTTCGAGAGTTGAAGCCTTCTCGTCAGTCTTTCTTTTTCAACTAATTTTCACACGCGGAATTACTCTGCGACGATTTGCAGGAACCTCGTTGCGGGAAACACTCGACGCGTAGCGTTCTGCGCGTTCGCGTTCGCACCCCGACTTTCTCTCGCAGTTCTTCTCGCGACTGTTTTCGCCTTGGTTTTCGTGCCATATCCGAAGAGTATCGCGTGCAATAAATCGCCGATAAATCAGCGACGTTTCCCCCGTGAGTCTGCTCGTCGCGCATGGTTAGTCAGAGGAAGCAATTATCCGTTCATTCCGGCCAATGGGGTAAAAAAAAGGCTGAAATATTGGCAAGCGGTATCTCAACAAATTAGCTGGATGAAATGCAGATGGAACACAAAGTGGAGGGCGAAGACAGGGGCAGAGAAAAAGAAGAGAGAGATAGAGAGAAGGAGAGAGAAACGCGGGGAGAGCAGACAGAACGAGAGAGAGAGAGAGAGAGAGAGAGAGAGAGGAGGGTGAAACGAAAGTAAAGTCGTTTAGACTCATTGAACTGGAAGTAACCGACAGAGAGTGGCTTCCGCGCCTGCCGCTGCTAATCTTATGCAATTACTTTACAATTCACTCCGCCGCTTGGCACTCACTGCCGATAGAACAATCTCTGAAATCGAGTTACCCCTCGAAACTTCCCAGGCGGCGCGCGACTTCTTTTTTTCTCTTTCTCTCTTTCTTTTTTCTTCTCTCGTTCTTTCTTTTTTCAGGTAACGCCCGGCGAGCATCGATGATACATCTCGTTTCAAACACGCCCTTCTCGTGTCTTCCCTCCACCGCGATTTTCTTTCCTTTCTTTCGTTTTTCTTTTTTTTTTTCTTTTTTTTTTACTTTTTCCTCCGCGGTTCGAACGAAAGCGAGAAAACGATTTATCGAGTGAAACGGCGGAGAAAGTCAAAGGGCGTTTTCGCGCGGAATTTTTAGAACGAAATTCATACGAATCTATACGACTGCAGGTTCGTGTAACATCTGCGCGTATTTATAGCAAAACAGTGTTTGAGTTTCTGTGCTACGTATCGCATAAATTACCCGTCGAAGCTCGATCTCTGTTGATTGCTAAATTCCGCTGTCGAATACTTTAAACAGCAGGATCCAAGGAGGAGAGAACAAAAAAGAAAAAAAAGAAAAAAAAAGAAAAAGAAAGGAACGAGAGGGAGATCGGTATATCGATATCTTGGCGCGGCTCGATGCTCTCGTACCCCTGTGCAATCTTAGTTATTGAAAAACTACAAGACCTTTCCTAAACAATGGCCGTCCCATGGGGGAAACGGGAAAGGCAGCGCCATTTCATTAAGGAACGCTCCCGGTGTGCTCGGCCGCGCGATTCAATTCGCATAGAACGAAGATCGAAAATACTTTTGTAGGCGATCGAACTCGAAAACTTCGCCCCGCCGCGCGACATCCTCGCGAGCATTCCCAGAAATTAATTTTTCCCCGTGCCCCGTGTTTTACATTCACCCCGCTTCCCTCTATCCACTTAGTCTGATTTTCTTCTTTCTTTCTTTCTCTCCCTCCCTCCTCCCTTTTCTCCTTTTCTCGTCCCTTCTTCGCCGGGTGGCTCTTTGTCGACTGCCAACGTACGACTGTCGTCGACAGCGAGGCAAGCACAGCGCCGAGATAAAAATCGTTCATTACATCGTAGATACAGAGCCACGGTGGGCCGAGCCGTTCTTATCGTGCGTCGCGATCTTTCGATCAGATGGACGGCGAACCACTTGAAAATCCACTTGACGAGAGACCGGGCCAGGGAATTCTGCTACCTTTCACCGTCAGCTGGGGGGAGGGGGGGGGGCCAATCCTGCCCGCCAGCGAATTAATCAGGCTTCGCTGCATCGCTACTCGATTTCGAGCAGCGCCATTGCAGCCGGTCCATTACCATAATTGCCGTGCAACCTTTTCGTCCTTTTAAAATATTTCGCAATCACGAAACTTCCAACGAATCCGGCCAACTCTCCGTACAACTATACGCCCGGCCGCCGGGGTGTGTGGCAGCGCATCCACCGATCGACGAACAACGCTCTGTTCCAATAGCCGTTAGGACACGTTTGCCGTAGATAGAAGAAGGAGATAAAGCGACGGATAATGAAAGCAGAGCGTTGATTGTAGTCATTGGAAATGAAGCGGCGTGGTTATTGTTGAATCGAGAATATTAATACTAGTGGAAGAAATTTCTTAATATCGATGCGGTTGCATTGACAACTCGACAGCTTCAGTTTTTTCACAACGATCTCGCGTAATCGGTCGATCACTCGTTATCAAATCGGGGAGTTTTACGCAAATTTACATTTAAGCCGCAATTTATATCATTACAAACTAACGAGCCATTAATTAGGTGTATATTGTTTAATTTCACTAGTAACTCGTATCGGTATTTTTGAAATTCAAAGTTGAAGTAACCGTGGTAGCTTGAAATTGAAATTGAAAGTTAAAATTTGACAGTAAATTTAACAATAATTTATAAATATTAACCTAATAATTAATAATAATACAACTATTAAATACTGTTTTCAATAAACTGTTGAAACAATTCCATTATACAATCCACGATAGTTTGTCGTAGATCGTTGTTTTAAACTGTTCAAACTAAATATTTATAATTCGAAATGATGGAATCTTCCTCGCGTTAATTCGCCAACGAACGTTGCCTTCGTTTTCGTACCCTCATCCCCTCCGTTATCGAACGCTACTCTCGGTCCATTTTCGTCTCACGAAGGTGACAGTGAACGAGGAGCAGGAGCGCGAGACGGAAGAAATTCGCGCGATTGAAACCCAGCGCTCGTGCCCGATTCCGTGGGACGTGTACGAGTGGAAATTCGCCGACTGCGAAATGGATTTGCGACAAGGTGACGCTGAGAACGGGCCGGGAATTCTGATAAGGAGAGTTCTTTCTGCCAGGGGAGAAAGACAGGGGAACCGAGAGAGTAGAAAAGAGACTCGACGCGGACAATGTCCGAGTAATGGTCGCCTCGGGCTACTTTTATATCCTGCGAGACCCGTTGAAAGCTAATGTCCGTGATAACGGCTCCTCCCCTCCCCCCTCCGCCCTCCCACTCTCCCCTTCCTCTTGCACTGACCGGCCTGTAACATCCTTTTTCGAGCTTCTTCCTTCGTTGTCGCGAGAAAAAGGTGGCTGGAATTTAAAGGACACTCTGTGCGTTCAGCGGATGCACTTCCGCAGGAAGAATTCCAGGCGTGTGGTAGAGGGATGCAAAGCTAGAACACAATTAGCAGTGACGGAAATCTGCACGCCGCGACTCGCGAAAATATTCGACAACACTTGCCGTACGCTACGCTTTTTAAATTCGATTAACGTTCCAACGAGGGACAATTGAAATTTCAGTTTCAGAAAGTGCACGTCCTCCCGAACGTCTCGGAATACGTGCAAAAGTCTAGGTGTACTACATAGTAAAATTTTCAAATTACACGTCGTTGATGTACAAACGTAATTAACATAGGATTAAATTCGAATTAATTGACGAATCGAGTTCACGTTACTAGGGACGATGTTGGTATAAAAATTACCAGATTTGCGAACGGTGTGTGAACGCGACGTTACGAACACGATCGCCGAGAAAGAGGAATTGACACACATCGCGGGCACGTTTTGCCGCAAAACGGAACGACATCGTGGAAGCAACAAACTCGAGTAAGGAAGCGAGGAGACAGGTGTCGGGCAGGAGGATGCCTTTTATACTTGGCTATCTCGCCAAAAAAGACAGATACCCAATACGCACGATTTTTCCTTTTCGCCGTATCAGGAAACAAGCGTCCGCCCCCCTCCCCTCACCCTCCCCTGGCCAGCACAAAGCTTCGCCCTTCTGAAAGAAAGCGCCCGATTTTCATGCTCTTTTTTTTTTTTTTTTTTTTTTTTCTATTCCCTCGGAGCACCGACGTTCCCGGCTAGAATCACGCGAATGAATTCAACCATTCCGGCGATTTGCAAAACGCTGGTACAATGGAAAACGCGGCGGCGAAAGGGGTACGAAGGGGGTAAGAAGGTCCGGACGATCCGAGGGGAGAAGCTACGAAGGGAGAAGGTTTATTCGCGGACAATATGTTTCTTCGTGCTTGCAACGAGAGAAGAGCACCGGCTCTAGGGTCGTCGCTGCTTTTGGGGTGGCTTGGCACAGCGCTTGTAACTCGGTTAAACTGGCACGGATATTTCATTAGCCGTCCCCCGAACAGAGAGAAATAGAGAGAGAGAGAGAGAGAGAATGAGAGTGAGAGTACGACCCCACGTACGACCCCAGAAGCCCCGTACACGGAGACAGGCCGAAGGGCTGCGCGTCCTCTGATCCTCGAAAGGCATCGTCGTCGTTTCGCTGTTCCGAGGCTCGTCGCATTAAGTCGAGTGCCGCCGCCAACCCCACTTTCCGCTAAATTGTTGACACGACAAATATATCGCTGCTCGTTGTCTCAACCCCGGCCCCGTTCACTCGTTTCTTCGTCTCTCGAGGGTGTGTTTCGAAAATTCAACCGACCCCTCCGAGAGGGGGACTGCGGGGGGGGGCAGGCTGTTGTGACTTCACTGACTCTTTTTAACCCATTTGCATCGCGGAACAAACGCAAGAATTTTACGTTTATTTATTTTAGCTTTACCGCGCGTGCTGGCTATCTCACGTAGATTTTGGGTGAGAAGTTCAAAGATCTTCGAACGTCACAGATTTTAGTTTTTTTTTTCTTTTTTTTTGTTTTTAGCGTCGACAGTGTACCCATCTTGTCAAATTTCATTAATATTATCTCGTGGCGAGGAAAGAAATCGGACGGGGATTAAAAAGTACTTCGTCACCGGTATCTAGCGGGCTATCGATGCCTGTCGGACACTAATTCTAGGGTAGACTGTGTACAGTTGAGCTGCTGATATGTACATACGCTAAGTCGATCCTTCTCGCATGATGGATCGAGCTAATGTAGCGTATTACGCGTTTACGCAACACGCAGACAGAATCGGTTCGTCGTTGATCCTAAGCTCGTGGCGCAGGGTAAGGGCGACCGTGGGAGAATACGCAACGGGTGCTTCACCGAAGCACGCAGGTACATCTACAACAGGGGCTCGCTTCGACGAGAGGTCCCGTCGAGCGATTTAATTCCTCGCACACTTCTCCTTCGTCATTTTTTTCTCTTTTTTTTTTAAATTGCTCGGACCTGTCTCTAACACAAGTCTACAAGCTGCCCGCGATTTGAAACGACGTGAAACTCGCGAATAGTCGCGCGAAATTTCTAGTTTCCGAAATCTGGAGAATTTCTTGTATATTAGACAATCCTTAGAATTTGGGAAACTTTTTCAATTCCTAGAATTTTTCATTTGCCGAAAATTCTTGAGAAATTCCAAATTTAAATTTCCTAGAATTTTTCGTTCCCTTGGTGAACAATCAGTTCCTATGAAATCGTCGAGGCAAACGCGAAAATAAACTCAGCGTACGGAAATGTCGAATAATCCGGATGAAATCATTTGTTCGATGAACGTCGGCGAGGGGACGAGCGTTCGCGTGTTTCACGGTTTTGTTTAGGATTCAGCTTGTTAGAGATATAGAAAGTCGCGAGAATTCGGCCGTTTATCATCGTCAGCGGCACTCGCGCGCGCGCGCGCGCGAGTATTACATATTTACTGGGTACACGGTCGCTTATTAAAGCTGGCTAATACACCCCCGCGCGGCAAGTGGAGTGTATTAAATTTAAATAAAAATACCGGCAGCCGTGTTCACAAGCCGAGTCTATAAATCAGAGGGACAGCCAGCCGACCGACCAGCTCCGGAGAATAATACCCCATATTTATGTTCTTCTCCGTAAAAATCCCGTCCACCTACCCCGTTCCGTTTCCCTCATCCCTCTCGCGCGCCGTACGGTTTCGCCCATCCACGCGCGAACCCGCCTCATATCGCTCTCGTTTTTTCCTAGTCGGCGAGCATCGCTGGCAAAACTTGCCTTTACTCTCGTTTAAACGGTCTACCTTTCCTTTCTTCCCCTTCCCGCCTCCCCTTTTTTTTCTTTCGTTCCACGAAATATACGTTGTTACATGGATAAGTCGTGGTTGATTTTTCAATTGTAAAAGTTTCATCGGCGTATCTACGTCAGTGTCGGATTTTGCAAGGTTTTTGCAATCATGGACAGGTGTGACGGGGAAATACTTAATTAAAAGTTGAAAATAATTTTCAACAATTTCTATTTTATTCCACGTTGTTCTTCTTTTAATCTGCTTGATGCTAGTTAGTCAGTTTAGCTTAGTTTACTTACCCCTCGTTTCTTTGCGGCTCATGGCTGCGGGGACTGCTTACTTACAATTTCGATAGAATCTTAATACAAACATCTTATCTATACCTAACTTGTCTAAGCCTTGGCTAACAAAACGAAACAAAACAAAACTAGGTAAGGTAACGTAAAGTCTGTTAATCTAAGCCTAAAAATCTTTGGTAAACGTAAACAAGGTAACCAGGCCTAATTTTAACTTTATACTTGATGCCAGTTTATTTTATGCTTTTCTACTCATTCCACGTTACACCAAATTCGCCGCTCATTTTTTCCTCGACATCCGAGTAGATCGCAGTCGCAAATTAGCTTAGATCCATGAATTTCCACGTTACCAGTAAATCTGGATTGGATCGGAGGAGAATTTTGTTAGAACGGAAATGGCGGGCAATAGAAACGACGTAAAGGACGGCTGACGACGTTAAATATTCCGCTCGCGCAATTTACACGGGCATTTCGCAGGATGCACCTACGCCGATATGGACGTGCCTTAATCTATGCACGAGCGGTCAGTAGGGTGTGGCAGCAGGTTGGATTATGTGACCGGGAGCAGTAATGAGGACAGCGACAGGATAAATCACTCGTTTCACTCGCGGCAAGGATGGTCGTAATCTTGGCCGATCCTGTTCCTGGGCCAGTTCTTGCATAGATGTCCACCTTCCACGACGTGCGGTGACACTGTGAATTCATTTTCCTCGGCGTCCCTCCCTCACTCGCGACGAATTTCCCCACTTCGCGTCTGAAACTTTTTCTCTTCTTCCTCCTATTTTCTTTCGGTTTAGTTTCACCTTTCATCGCCCTAGAAGAGTATCGGACGAAAGAGAGAATCGGGTGGATGCTCGGGTCTCGAAAGGATCTTTCAATTAACGCAATCCATCAAATCTGATGATTTGTTAATTGCAATGATTTCTTAATTAATGTTTCGTCAATGCTCTATCGCTTATTCGTGTCTTGCAATTTACCGTACATCGTTGCAAAATTTTATACTTACGGAGCTACCCTCTTCCATCTTTTGGCGTCGAAAATGTAGACTCGACGATCGATTCAAAGTTCAGCATTATTTCATTCGCGTCGACGTGTCGTCATCTTCTGAATTCGAACGAGAAGAAGATCAAAAGGAAGATTCGCGCTTTTCTCGTCAAGCTGGCAGCCAGAGCAATGAAATTTTATCGCCCGATGCGTGCCACGTCCGAGCTGCGGCAACAGACATCTATAAATACGAGGATTATGTAAAGGCGATGCTGCCCCCGGTTTCCCTCCCTGGACGTACACGTTCCTCCAGGAACATCCTGACGGAGTACGTGCGTGGGCAGGCCACTGCGAGGACACCTCGTCCTCGCTGTGTCTCTCGCTGCTGTATACCCCCATGGTGTATAACCCGACTAATCCCATTAACACGTGCCGCCATTGTGTCACCGAGCCACGGCTCCTTGGATTGAAATATTTTGATCCTGCGAGACGCCAGCCCGTGGTAGCGGCTATTATCGGAAGACAGGCTGAATACGAACGTGATTGCCGGACAAAACCGAATACGCTTTCGCACTCTTGTCCTTCCCCCCTCCCTAACCCCCCTCTTGCTCGAGTACACGATCGAAAACAATGAAAAAATTCGAGGCGACGCCGGCCACTCTCTAATGACGTTCGACGCGCGTACAACGGGTCGGTCTCATCGATTTCATTTATTATCCAGTTGAAATAGAAAGAGAAAAGAAAATAGAACAAAAATCGACGACCACGATAACAAGGTTCTCGAGGCGCGGAAGACAGGATGGGCGAAAGTTAAGCGCCGGGGTAACGTCTTTCCGCGTCATTTCCAGGTCTCCTTACGAGGCCGTTAACGGCATATTTTTGCCGGCCGTAACTCGACTTTATTGGACAATTAACGTTTCCACCGGGTCTCTCCCCCGTGGCGAGAGTCCCTTTCTGTTGCCCGGTGTAGAGAGGCGCGCTCTCTCTCTCTCTCTCACGTTTCCAATCTCCTCTCTCTTCGTTAGGTCTCTCCACCGTCTCTCTTCGTCCCTGCCATTTTTCCTGTTTCTGTCTCTCCGTGGCCGTGTCTGAGATAAGACTCTTTTCCCCTCTTTTTTCTTTTTTCTTTTTTCTTTTTTTTTTTTTTTTTAAATCTGGCGACACGGCGAGCACGATGCCGGGGGGCTGGCGCTGCCGGTGGAATGAGATATTTCGGAATAATGAGCGTGGATGGGCGTGCCACCGGATAAACTGTATTTATGAGGCTTGCCTACCTCGCCGCGCTTTCTTCGTATTAAAATCCTCCCTCCCCCCCCCCCGATCTACGCAATAGGAGCCAGACCAGACCAGACCACCATCTACCGGGTGGTGCGTTTCGCTGGAAATCAGCGCCGCAAGGAAAAGCGCTGTTAGCGTTTCAGCGACGATGATTCAACATTAACGATGCAACAAAAGGAGAGAGAATACATGCAAAACTTTTCAACTTTTGGCCCAAGAGAAATGTTAAATTCTACACACGGAACGTTTGAAACATTTTCTATTCTGCATCAAGAGTGTTCTTAAATATTAAATATCGTTTCACACACTTAAAAGCTTCTAGGTTATCGGTCTTCTATTAAGCTTCCTAATTTCGTGGAATTTTCAATTCGCCCAAGTGCCCTCGGTCAATTGGTCCTAATGAAAGCAGCAGACACGGGAACAATCAGCGAATTACGCAATGCCCCACGGTTTAATCTCTCTCTTTCTCTCTCTCTCTCTCTCTCTCTAGTCGTTGCACAGTTTAAATGCTCGTAAAATGCCTGACCGCGTTATTGCGCGCAATCATTACTCTTAACCGGTCCCTCGGTTCAATCGTCCCATCGAACTTTGACCCGTTGTACCACTCGAATCTTCCTCTTTCAACCACTATTTAATTCTCCGTACAATTAGCACGCTTTTTCTCTCTCTCTCTTTCTTTTTTTTCTTTCCACAATTCTGTTTCTGATGGAGAAGTCGACCGTAGTCGCGGCGTCAAGGAGAAAAAGCCGCTTTGCGATTTATTAGAGAGCAACGAGTCGAACGGGGGAGAGAATGACGAAGAACGATCCCGTTAAGCGGACCCGGGCACCGGTTTTGCTCGACACGGTGTTGCAGAACGCGCGACCGGGCTGATTGTCGCTAACAATCGTAGTTTGTTATTTGGTCCAATTAAAACATCCTCTGTCTCTCTCTCTCTCTCTCTCTCTTCTCTCTTCTTCCGCGGGCTCTTTGCCTCTCTGTCGCGTTGCTGTTTTTTTCCTTTTCTCCTTTTTCTCTTTTCCTTTTCTTTTTTTTTTTTTTTTTTTTTTTTTGTTCGTCGAACGCGACAGGCACGCGAACGTGGGTCCGAACGCGGGCTAGAAACGTTCATTGACATTGTGCGGGAGCGTGTATAAATTTTGCGTGCCCCTTTGTTCCCGCGGCTTCCTTCTCTCCTTCTTCCCTTCTCTCTCTCTCTCTCTCTCTCTCTCTCTCTCTCTCTCCGCGTTTTCTGTTTACCTTCCATCGAGGCACCTTTCTCCGCCTCTTTCGTTGTTCTCCATTGTTAATTAACGTTCGCAGACCGACTTAAATTTTCAATCGCTTTTCTCCCGCCTGCCGCTGTGGATTAACCGAATCGGCCGGTGATTTCCCGAAGAAACGGGGCACGAATGTCTGTTTCCTTCGACGCGAGATTGAATTTATTCTTCTGTTTTTCAAATCGAAGCGCGTTCTCCCTTTCGATCGATAATTAAAGCCAAGTGATTTTATGTTCGTTCGAAGAGAATCCACCCCCTCTTTCCCCGTGCGTAAAGTTTTTTCTTCTTTCGTCCTATCGACAGTTAACAGACCGACCGGAGTTAGCGAGATCATCCGATTGAAAATTTCGGTCCCTCGCCGATTTCTACCGATTTAACTCGTAGCGAGGTATCCGAGAGGAATTCCAACCCGCTCGTGTTATTTGTACATAAACGGCGGCTTGGATTTCCATGTGTGTTTTTCTTTCATCGGCGGGGTTACTTCAACCGGAGGAATTTAATGCATTTTCCTTGTATGGCCATTCGACGGGTGTTCCTGTATCAGGACCGCCATTTTGGGTTCTCTGTCACCGAGAAGTACTACACCCTTTCGTCGGCCTTAAGAAGCCCTCGAGTTCCGTCGGGCCACTCGAAACTATTTTCGTATCGCGATGAAAAGAAATCGATAAAGCTGGCGAAGGGCAACTCGAGTGAATAGACAAGAAGGGTGCTTCTATGGGCGAACATGATTTTTTTTTCTCTCTCTTTTTCCCTTTTTTTTCTTCTCCTTTTTTTTTTTCTCTCCAGAAAACTTCCGCCGAGTAGTCACGCTCCCATTCGTCATCTCCATCGCGGCCCACCCTCGAGAAACATCCTCCATCGATTATTTCTCGATTCTTGCCGAATACGTTCCAGTTTCCTCTCTCTCTCTCTCTCTTTCTCTTTCGATATCGATTCATCTTTGGACGAATCGGGGAAAACCGCCGGAGTCGCTGTTCCGAGAAAGCCTCGAAGAATCCACGCACGTATCCACGGGACGTATCGCGCAGCTAAACGCTCGACGACTTTCGAAATCAGGCCAAAGTGGAGTCGGACGAATTTAACCCCTTCGCGAGGGGTGGCGGAGTCGCGAGATCTTTCTTTCATCGTTTTACTGTTTGCGCGATTCTTTTGCCTGCAACGAGTCTGTTAATTTGTTAACTCGTTTCAACGTGCGAACATTTCTACGACGAACTTTTCAAGTTCGCGCGATCACGGTGAGGCGAGACATTCGGCGGTTTACGAAAAATCAAACGAAAGTGGACCCGTTCTGAAACGGGAGAAACAGGATCGATCGATTTAACGAGCCGTGCGAATCGGTACACGCGGCGTTTAAAACCCGCCCTTTTGATTTTGTACACAGTGGCCCAGCCCTTTTAGAGCGGCGACACGTGCCGTGTCGCGTCGCGTTTTAAAAGTGCTGTCCTCGATGACGTAGAAGATGGCAGCGAGGACTTTTAGCAGGCCAAACATTGCGCGCCTCGTGTTACCGTGCGCGTTTTCGTGCCACAAATGCCTCGGCATGCGGGCTCGAGTACATATTGCTTTTTATCCAAACATTTCGTATTTGCACGAGGGATGGGGGGGGGAGGCTCGGAAGGGATGAGGGTAATCTTCGCGGCGTGTAAAGTTTTCACTCGCTCGTAACTACGAAAGCAAACACGACTGTAAAATTATTTGCTCGCCTGTTAATATCGGTGTTCACTGGTCAGTTTACTAGACAACGGTCACACCGACGGTCACAAATGTTTCAGAATGATCGAGGTGTGACGAATGACAGTAAACAACGCGATAGAACGTACGAATTTCTCCAACTTCTGACGTAAGAATGACAATAGATGGTAGCTCGTCTCGTAGCTGATGCAAATAATTCTCTCGTATCGTACGTACGTACGTTATTTCTTAAACTCGCGCAAAAATTATCGAAACGATAAATCAAGAAACGGGGGCCGCATTGAATTTCAAGGTGCGCGAAGGGGAACGAAGGTGTCCGGTGAATAACGACGTGTCCGAGCATTGGCGAGCAGCGTCCGAATATAAATGGGTACCGGGAGGGCCACGAGCTTCGCGAGAGCGGAGCCAGGAATTTTTTCCTTTTTCCTCGGCGGTGCCGCCACAGGAATTATTCCCTCTCGATTTCCTCCCTTAATTTTCCCCCGAGCGAGCAAAGAGAGCACGACCGCGATGCCGACCACATATTTAATACGACGGTCGACACGAGGGGGGCGTGTGTACATCTGTCAATGCGCCGTTCTGGACCTTGCAATTTAAAGGGGGCGAGGGGGGGGTGGGTGGATGTCGAGGGGGCGTCGAGGCGGGCTTGAAGGCTTGCTTGAGTTATTGGAGGTTGTCAGTGCTGGCTTCTGGTGCCAGGAACACGTGCTCCGATTTCGCGGTAAATCGTCGCCTCAACCACGGCTAACCACCCTCCCCCCTCCCCCCTCCTCCTCGGTCGATCGCCTCGATCGACCCCTGTTGCCTCGCAACTACCCGGCCTCGATTCTTCCGACGACGACAGGCCGAGGTGACGGAAAAAAAAAAGAAAAAAGAAAGGAAAGAGAAAGGAAAAAAATTGAAAGGAAGAAATATATATATATATATTTCTCACCACTTGCATGCGAGAAATAATGGAGGCGAGCGAGAGGCGTGGGATTAGGAAAAACAAACGCGATGGAGAGAAACGCGTTGCTGACCGGCCAAGAACAACCCCCGTTCCGTGGATAAATTATATATAACGGGGGGTAAGAGTTCCGCTTTCAGACTCGTTTTTTTTTTCAAAGTTTCTCTTTTCTTCTGTGGAGAACAATTTCTGGCAAGGAATATTTATATTTACTTCAACTTTGCTTTGGAGTGTATCTAGAGTGAAACTCCCTTGTTTTAAATTGCTTTTTCCCTTCTCTACGGAAGGAGAGTGTCTTCCTTCAAAAGTTACTTCGAAATTCAGAAATTTCCTTCACTTTCGTACAAACATTTCAAGATCGAACAACTTAGTCAGAAACGAAGGAGGCTGGAAGATTTGACAAAATAATTCTCTCCAAGGATTAAAATTTATTACTGCGTAAACAGAGAAAGTGTGTGTGTGAGAGAGAAAGAACGCTCTCTAAGTGTTGGAGCGCGTAGAGCAGTGTGGCTAATAATTAATGAGCTAATAATCACTTTGGAATTTGCTTGGGAATAACAATTTTATTCATCGGACTCTCATTAAAAAGGTGAACGTTGACAATACGTTCGAGCAGCTTATATAAATAATACATACACATACACGCATATCACATGCATACTAGTTGTACACTTCACCGATACGAGATGTCGCGATTATAATTGATCTATAAGGTAGATCCAACACTAAGTCCCGTCCCCTTTAAGTTTAAAATTGGGCGAGCTGATCAATCGGCGGCTCAGGTGAGTTGTCATAAGAGGAAGCCGACCGCCTTTAATTGCACAGCCCGCGAAGGCTGCCGGGGTGCAATCAATTATCCGGCGGCATAACCGACGACTAATCTGCCTAATCCTAGCCGCAGAGGGCAGTCAGCGAGGCGCATCGTAATCGCTGCTCGTCGATCGCAATTACCGGGTTGCGGTTAATAAGGAGATCACCGAGGGCTGGTTTCCAGGGCGTAGGGGCGGTCGTTGACGGGGGAGGGGGTGGTTGCGAGGGGGATATATAGAGCGTAGACAAGCAAGCGAAAGCACGGGAAGCTCAGGGTTGGACCAGGCCAGAGACTCGGCCCGGCGAGCACATTCACTCGGTCTGGTAATCGGCTTACCGATTGCCAATCATCAGTCAAAGAGCCGACCGACGACGACGACGACGACGACGACGACGACGATGGCAACCAGCCCCGAACTTCCTTTGGATCTTCGTTCTTCTTTCTTTCTCCCTGCTTTCCGCCATCGCCTCGATTTTTTACTCTCCCTCGTTCTCTCTAATTCTACCGGGCGGGGTGGGGGGGGGGGTTCCTTTTTCTTCTCTCTCCTCTCTTTCCGCTCCTTTTATCCGGCGCGCGTCGTCGAGCGTCGCAGGTTTTCAGAGAGAAAGCTGCGTGCATAGAGTGGGGGGGGGGAGGAGGAGGAGGGCGGCTCTAGGGCTTCCTCGAGCTTGATCACTCGGCGAGGCTTGATTCGATCAATTAATTTTTTGGGAAAGATCACCGAGCCTGATTTCGAGACCGAAGGGGAGATCGTTGGACAACTTGGCGAAATTGATTCCAAATGCAAAGACGAAGCTGTACTGTCGTGTAATTGATCCACCAAATATCGTAATACACATTTTCAGTGTCGAGAATGAGATTGAAACACGAGAATCTCAATAATCTTACGCCTTACGATAAATCCCGATTATAATGAAAACCAATGAACCAAAAGATTCTTCTGTCGATCGAACGATTATTCGACCAGCAATTGACCGGCAACGTATCGAGCAAGCTTCACCAGCTTGGTGTTCGCCGCTGGCTCGACTATCAGCAATTAGGAGCGTCGACGATGTTACCTGCGCCGCTTCTCGAGGATCCGTGGCAGAGTGTGACGCGCCATGTGCAATCACCGGCGTATGCCAGAGTGGTTCTAATTAATTAATACCCCGGCTGGCAGGGACTAGGCGTAGGCCAGGACTCTCTGCCAGCCACTAATTAGTGGCACCGCGGCGTAATTAGTGTTTACACGTCATTATCGACGATCGAATTTACCGGAATCAATTATAAAATATGTCGGCCACTCGTTGGCTCTCGAGAGCTCCACCTCTCTCTCTCTCTCTCTCTCTCTTTCTCTCTCTATAGGTACACATAGCCAGCTCTCTCTCGGACTTGTGTAAGAATAATCCGGTCGACTGTGTGCGCGTTGGTTGCCTGCAATCTGGCTGCCGTAACACCCTCGACATCTTTCCACCCGCGACAACGTGTCGAGCTTCTCCCTTTTCTCTTTTTTCCTCGCCATGGCTCGCCGAAAGCTGGCTCAGCTTGACCCGCATCGCCGAGCCGACAATTTCCGGGCTTGAACCCGGAATAAAATTCAATAGCTGTGTGTTAATCACCAGACAGCGGTTTTCCATGCGTTCGCGGGAAGATTCGAAAGTGGAAAACCGCGATTCACGTTTCGGGGTACAATGCTTTCTATGATATTTAGCGGAACGTTTAACGACATAATATTCAGTGGATTATATTTACAAATATTTACAAATATTCACAATTTACGAATTTGCCGCATAGCTGACGTTTGTACGAATTTCTCGCGAAGGTATAATTAACTTTTGCTCGATTTGGAATTCACGCGACAAAGGAATCTGCTGATTCGTACAATGGGAATTCGGTGTAAACGAATCCTCGACGAAGCAACGGAGAATTCGTTGAATCGAGCACCACTTGGAATTCCGTTGGAATAAATGAAGCTCGTCACAAACGAGATTCTACTGTATCATTTTCACCAATTAGAATCGGGGCGAGTATCTCGTGCCTCCTCCGCCGAAACGTCAAAGAACCTTTCCACCTTTGTTCCGTCAGAGGTTTCTAATGCTCGACCTATACAACGTCGGGCGACTAATCAGCGAGTTTAAGCGAGATTTACCCCGTTGCTCGCTTTTGTCCTGCCAAAGACAATCGAAATCCACCCCCCCCCCCCCCGCCACGGTTGCGAGCAGTTGAATTCTTAACATTCGACGAGACACCGAGGAGGTAAACACAAGGTGAATCCGCCTTGGCGAAGAACAGTCGGACAATGGATGCGTTTAAACGAACCTGAGGGAAATCCGACCGGGTGCGGAGGGGATTTGGAAAATTTACCGAACAATTATCGTCATCCAATTAAAATCGCTCCCGTTTGTACGACGCAGAGAGTTGGTCGGCTTCCGTTGGAACGCAGGAAGGAACCCGTCAGGTTTTCGCGATCTGTATGTATCTTTTTTTTTCTCCTCTCTCGTTCGTTGTCCCGTTTGTTTCCTCGTTCCTTTTCGAGAAATCAGCGATTTTCCCCGGGTTTACGCTGTTTATTCGATTTTTCCCTTTTTTTTTCCTCCCCCCCCCCTCCCCCCTCTCCTGTTCCCGACGCGCGTTTGTCTCTGCAAGAACCTGCCGATGAAATCCACCCTGTCTGTCTCTCTCTCTTTCTCTCTCTCTTTCTCTCTTTCGCTCAACCCTGTGCACCACAGTGTCAGAGACCGTGAAGAGGAGGAGGAGGAGCGGAGTGCAGGGTAAACACTTGTAGATTTGGCGCACGTTGCCAACGAATGGCCAAATAATTGGTGAGTTTCGCGAATCGAGTCGGGTAGCTCCGGCTTTTCTCTCTGTTGCTCTTCTTTCGACTCGGGTGTGTGTCTGCTGCTACCGGGCTCTGCCTCTGGCTCCGACTGTAACACCGTTGCACGTCGTACGACTGAATGTTGGCATGATTGGCGCCTCGTGCGACAGCCTGGACGCGACCGGAATTCCTGATTATTCCTGGCTGCCGCCACCGACACACCGCCAACCCTCGGGTTCGGAAGGGGGCGCGAAGGGGAGGGGGTGGGGGTGGAGGGGTGGAAAGAGGAGGCAGGGAGGGAGACTGATTATTATTTTAGAACGTACGACGGGGTTTTATGCTCCGTTACAATCCGTCATCTCGACGTTATCGATACTGGCTGGTCGCCGGTGTTACGGTTCGTCGACACCGTGAATCGAAATTGTTTCGCTGCAACCCTTTTCACGTCCCCTTTTTCTCTCTCCCTTGTTTCTTTTTTCTCTTTTTTTCTCTTTTTTTTTTAGAGAGGAGAGACAGTTCCTTCTTTTTCCTCTTTTTCACGAAACGCGGTGCCTCTTGCTTCTCTTTGATTGCTATCTGACTGCATTGTCCTTGGGTTATTCAACGTTCTTCCTGTTTTTTTTTTTTTTTTGTCCTTTCGATTAAATCGAGGAATTTGAGACAAAAAGGTTTATTAAACAGACATTTGATATGTATTTACGATACATATGCATGCGATATTCCAAATACATTCTAAGCACAAGTGTAAATGATATGTGAATCAATTTCACTTTTTATATATCCATAAGTGTGCCATAAAAAAAAAACCATAATGAAAATTTGAAGAACGAGAAATAGAATGAAAATCACAGTGAAATTTTTCCATCTTTCGACAACGCAAAGTGAGATTTTCATGGAAAGTTACTCGTGAAGGGGTGACTTCTTGCGAAATAGATTCGCGCGATCTCCCCATTCGATTCCCCGTTACCGAGTCGGGGTCACTTCTAGTGATAGCGTCACGAGACCTATCAATAACCGGTCGGGATACTTTAAACTAAGTCTAAAACATCGTCCTCGAGGGGACGCTTTCTTGATCGGGCCTCTAAAGCGCGCGATAAAATCCGTCCGAGTCATTCTATCGAACTTTATGACCTGACGAACATCCTTTTAAATCGCTCGGCGAAACGAAGCTCGAGAGAACGAGGAGAGAACGAGGTGTGGTTCTCTCGTTGAAGAGCAACGAGGCCTCGCTTCGTTCGTTAGTTAACATCACGGTACTTTTCATTCCCGGAAATTATTGTATTCGTAATTTTTATTTTCCTTCTAAACGAGAAATACCTTTAAATAAACCTTTAAATAGCAATTTAAAGAAGCTACTCGTTACGTATTAAAAATTTTGATTAAAAAATGCACGTGTTTCAAAGTTGCGCAGTTAACGTTAAATATCGAGATTTAAAATACACGAGCATACAGCCTTAATCAGATTCTCTATAATTTCGTCGAACATTGAACCTTTGTTGGAACTTAATTTTAGCTCGTTACCTCGCGTGACAGAAAAACTGCATTAAAAGTTTGATCAAGAAATTCACGCAAGGTATTCATATAATGTCAAACAGTTGACGTTCGAAAACCTACACGCATTTTTCTTAATTAGATTTCCCGCAATTAACACCGAACGTTCAAGTTGTATTGAAAATAAAAAAAAGGTTCCAAGACTTTAAAGAAAAAGTACATGTACGATTTTCCGACTTTTCTTTTCTTTTTCATTTAACGTAACACAATGTAAAATAACAGCAATGGTAATTCTCCGAACAATTACAAATTCATACAAACTCGCTCGCTTTTCAATTAATGTATCACACGTTCCAACGAAAGATCCCTTTCCTCATGATTTTAAAGGACACGCCAAGTGTCCTTTACAGACTCAGTTCTCAATTCTCAATCTCGCACGAAAATTCTTTCTCACAAGTAATAATACAATTATTGTTGCAAATCCCCCCTCCCCTTCCCTCGCAAGAAAGAGAGTGAAACAACGGATCGATCGACGAGTGAATGGCAATTATCACGCGTTGTGCACGGGGCACAAACCGTCCGTAAAGAAAATAAATCAGTGGTGAACGATGGCCGAGTTATTTCGGCGCAAACGAGGAACGGATCGAGCTCGCGTAGTCTGGCGTCAGTTCCGTTCTCACAATCGCGGTAACGAGGAGAAACGTGCGTGCCCCTTGACCCCTGCCACGCGTCACAAGACAGTTGTTGTCGCAGCAACTTTGGACAGGTCGACGGGAGCTTTTTTGTCCCGTAGAAAAGCGCGCGCGATTGTTCGTGTAAACGAGTCGTGCGGCGGCGATGTCGCGGTCGCCGAGAGACCGGGTGCGACCCCCGGAAGGGGGGTTGCAGATATACTCCAGGGGTGATTCTCGACGTACAACGTTGCCCAACGTTTCCCCCCTTCTGTCGCGAGGGGTAGCCAGGTCGAATGTTACGCCCCTCCAAAGTCCCAGTCGGGCATTGTCTTAATCGCTTTGGTAATTTCGTTGACGCGCGCGCGCAGATGGAAATTTTATTTCCGTTTTCGGGACTCTTGCTTTTTCTTTACTGCTGCCTCTGTAAACCGATACTCCTGACAGCAACGGGTACAATGGAACCACGCTGAGCGATCGTGCGAACCCTTTGACCGCTTTTTCCTTTTCTCTTCTTTCTTTTTTTTGTTTACTGAGAACGAACCACCGATCCGAAATTGGATGGCGCGAACTTCGTTCACTCTTCTCCCGTTCCCTTTCAAAAATTTCGTCGCGATTTATTCGAGTTTTACGAGTTTACTCGTGTTTGCAAAGGGAACAGGGATCTAGGATCGTGGTAAGTGCGCGCGCAAAGCCAGGGAAATGTCAGAACACTGTCAAGGTAGTTGACACGCGGTACCCTCCCTTCAGGGACCATTATTTAGCCAGCATCCTGCCACAGGAGGGGCACGCTCTCTCCTTGGGGGTGTGTTTTGGTGCCTGATAGATGCCACACACTGCGAGACGGGGAGAACGGTTGCCACCGGGAGTCACGGATTCTCGTAAATATATGCGCGGTGTGTGATTGACGCGTATACGAGGCGGGCGTCGCCCCGTTTCGGCTCGTGGGGTTCACCAGAGCCCATTTCTCATGGTAGATAGTTCTGGATCGGTGATAAGATCATCGGAGATGCTGGTCTCCTTCCAGGAATCGGTCTATTTAAATGGAACTTGAGATTCCGTCTCGCCTAGTGAAAATTTGTTAATCCAATCGTTTGGAGCTCACGAGAGAACGCTCGTACGTAATATTTCGCGTAATATATCGTTGCGTTTTTTTTTTTTTCAGGGAATATTTTAAACAGAGTATTCTACAGGAAATATAAAATTGGATCGTTGAAGATAAGGAAGGCTCCGTTGTATAAATTTCGCAGGGATCGCGGAAAATTATTAATATTAACATCTCAAATGATATAATATTGTAATTAATATTTAAATAAATACTCAATACGCCGTAGGATTGCATTTAATAACAGAGGTACCCAAAGGTAATGTCGTTTCTCTGGCACTGTACAAAATTTTATTTTACTTGAATTACTCTTTCGAAATTATGGATGGCAGTGTTTATTAAATTTGAAGAAACCGACATTAGTTATTTGGCACTCCTGGATACATTTCACGTTAAACACATTCGCAATGAGTTCAATTTATTTCGATTCTGCCGAATGTACCAATAAAATCGCAGTGCCCAATTTACACGAAAGTCGACATCCTCCTCTCGCGAGACGCCTCGACTTCCGACGTATACGCGAGAAAGGAAAGTGTACCAACAGGCGGATAATCGAAAGTGTCAAGCCGCGTCATTTAATTTCGTGGGAGGCGGCTGAAAATTAGTTTATTATTACGACGCGGAGGGTAGTTTAAAAATTGGAAGGCACTTTGCTATTACAAAGTCTATATGCGGCATTGTAGTACGCATGCCAGGGCGTGAATTGTGTGGCGAGGGGGTGTGTCCCCCCTCTTGCGACGTTAGGGTCGCCCTGAGCCACGTGGTGACGTGAAGTACGTTCCACGAGGTAGGGCGATCACAAAAGAAGATGGTAAATAGTTTTCAGCGAGCGAACGAGCGAGAAGGTACGTCGGTGCGCGTTAACTGGTGCTAAGTGAATCTGTGGCCATGCTTTGGGGACGCGTTTCACGGGTAGGGTCGTGGAACACCGCCTAGGAACACCATTGAATTTCATACAGGACCACTTCTCTCTCGCTGATACTCTCCTCGCTCTTGTCCGACGATCGTACAAACCTCGGGCTCTCGTGTGTATGCATACGCGTTTGTCGTTTCGAGAGAAAAGACATACTCCGTGTTAGCAATTGGAACGATATTAAAAGATCAAGAAACACTTCGTGCTCGTAACACACGCACGTACTTTTATCTCCTGTAAATAGCAAAATCCTTTAATTCTGTCTGCAGCTATTGGCGCAATCGTTGAAGCAGATGTCGCTCGACTTTTCAAATTTTCAAACAAACGCGGCACGCGTACTGAAACTTGGCTCGCGGAAATTTGCTGCAAATCGAGACGGAAAAATTATTCGATCGAACAACTCCGTACTTTGTACGTCTAACGTTATTAACGATTTATTTTTCTTCGGGCGGAGGAGGTGGTGGTTAAAATAAAAAAAAAAAAAAAGAAAAAAAAGACGAGAGAAGGAAAGAACACAAAGTCACTTCGCATAGGCGGACGAGGGGCACGAAGCCGGAAAGTTTCCGCGCGGCTGGTCGTTATTAATAAAATGTCGTTAAAAGCCGGGTACCACAGGTTAAATAACGAAAATTGAAACTTTACATATTCAAGGCTGGTTAGAGGGGGTCGGTACCGAGGGGGGAGGGGGAGGGGGAGGGAGGTAGTGCCTCGTTTATCCGAACAACGCGAGACCATAAAATCGCGGCACAATGCGGACACGATAAAAAATAATTTATTGAAGAATAAAAGTTCGCGGCGCGCACCGGCGAACTTTCTCTCCTTTTTCTGCGACACACGCGCGCGCTGCCTTTTAATTAAAATAACGCAGCCTGAAAAGAGAATTTTACTTATATAGCCGGTGTCACGATTGTTATTAATTTAATTCTAGCCCGGTCTAATTGCACCGCGCCGATAATTCTTTCGTCGCCGCGTGTAGGAGAGAACGCGAGTGGCGCGTTCTTCTGATCCTCGCTACCGGCTTCGTCCTCGTGTGGTCGATGATTGCACCGCGTCGTCGTCGTCGTCGTCGTCGTCGTCGTCGTCGTGGTGCTCGTGTAAAACCACGCAGGACAATAAACGACGTAGGAGATTTCCAACCCCCCCCCACTCCTTTTTCGCTGACGCGCAGGCTTTCCGCGCTCCATAGGCCACCACGACGTTCCTTTGTCCCGCGGCTGGCCGCCTTAATTATTTTTCACACGCCCGTCTTGATTTAATTAACGCGTTGCCGGACCGCTGCGCCTTGGCTTAATTGGGAGAATAATTTCGCGCGTCGCCTTGCACTCCGCCCTTTCGGCCACTAAGTAGTAGTCGAACAGCAACCAGCTCTCTCTCTCTCTCCCGCCGAAGGAGGCGACTCGTCAGCGAACAAACGAGAACCTAACGCGCAAGCTTAGAACTCGTGGTGCAGCTGACCGTTAAGTTGACTCGGAAACAATCGTCGCGATTAAATCGTTTCACGTTTTAGTGAAATTTTATTACCAATGTACGTGAATGTGCGAACTCTGGGCCGACTCCAAACAAATGCAACGGAAAAACTTTGTTCTTTGACATCCCTCTACCTTTATTTCGTTCGTTTTCCTTGCGATCTGGCAACTCGACGTGTCCATTGTCTCGCGGAAATCGAAGAGAATCAACGTGGAAGGGTTTTGGCCCGCCAACGTAAATACGACAGGACGCATCGTTATCAGCAGTCGCAGGGAATGGGTATCGAGTGAAACAAGCCTGTTAATTCGTGGCATCCCTTGCGAGGATGGCTTCGGGCTTAATCCACCCTTGGCCTCCGCGCGCTGCCCGATATCGATATCGCGATAAAATCTCGATACCGACGTATGAACTCGTATATAATAAATCGGATTACCCGTGCGAGAAGGGACCAGGCATATGCTATCTAACAGAGGGCAGAATATCATATTGCGAGGGAGAAACAGACAGAGAGAAAGAGAGAGAAAGAGAGAGAGAGAGAGAGAGAGAGAGAGGGAAGGATAGAATCGTAGGAGATGTAACAACCCCTCGCGAGAACGAACCTCAGGGGTGGCCACACGTCACGCTACCCTAATGCCGCTCGCCACTGTGGGATAGTTAGAATATCATCGTTGTCTGCGAGAACACGTGATTTTTCGGGGGTACACCCTCGGTCCCGAGTCCCGCATGCACGCTACGCAAGCATTGACAAGCTTGTTCTCGAGGTATTCATGACCTTAGCTCCGTGACGAAATTCGATTTCTCCCTCGTCTTCCTGGTTAGGTAACTAAACAGCAGTTTCAGTAAAATTGTCTTCTACGCGAGATTTAATCAAATTGATTCGACCGTGGAATTAAATTTTATTAATTATTAACCTCTTGCGCTGGAATGACGTACCGCGCACGTCGAGAATTTTTTCTCTCCAAATTGCAACATTTTCTCAGTTTCAAGTATATTTAAATTATTACGCAACCCAGGCACGAACAAACGATAAGTTTATTGCTTCTGGATAATTTCTATCCGGTGATATCATACCGACGAGTTCGAACGAAGAAGAAAGCGACGAATTATTGTATACGGTTTCGGTCGCTCGTTACGGTCCGCGAATCAGTGGCCAGCGCAAGTGGTTAAAGTACAGACGCGTGTACAATGATGTTTACCCAAAACTACAAAATACGGATATGCACAGTAATAGTTTGCGTTTCCTTCTTTGCTTCTCACCATAGCGCGTCTCGTATTCATTTTGAATTTCCCTCTAGCTTTATTAAAAAACTGAACATCTCGAGAATGTCTGGAGAACATAAATGTCAAGCTTGACTCGGCCGGTTCGTATGAAACTGTTATTTTCAAGTGGTGGAAACCCACGGAACGAAGCTGAGATATCGAAACTTGGCTGGAATTCCTAACTACGTATTGGACTCGATCCCATCCCTACTACTCCTGGCCAACTCGAGCGTGTTCCAGAACGCTACTGACTGGCCGTGCCTCGGCTCCCGGACGAAAACCCGGTCCCAATCCCACGGTGTGTAAACGCCGCGGGGGTCCGCAACAGGATTCGCCGGTTCCAGCGACGCGCACACACTCGCCGCGCCAACGATTCTCTGCACGTACACGCGTGCGTCGGTTATAAATCATTAGCAGTGGCGGCGATTAGTCCCTGCGGAGGGTTGCAGAGACGGGATGTGTCGCCACGATGCGTGGCACAAGGACCCACGAACGACGAAAGACGCGAGAAGGGAATGATTATTGCCGTGGCACGGCTCGTTTAGACCAGGGGGAAGGAAAATTATTAGTAGCCTCTGATTGGGACCCACTTCCCTCTTACAGTATGCTCCAACGCTCCAACGAGTATCCACGATTTAGGGGCTCGATCGATCTTCCTCTGTGCTTGTTCCACGGGCAAATGCTCGGATTTCCGCGAACCTTTGGCGATTAATCGCGGATTAGAAGGCGCGATCGAGTTCCGGCCGTTCTCGGATACCACACGGGTGTCACAGGGGATTTGCCGGACTAATTTCGTCAGAGCGTCGCGCGATTTGGGTGGAACGAAGTCTTAATTGGTATCACAGCAATTCGCTCGATCTTAATTGATATCAGTGTATCGCGGTGATTTCGGGCAATTTCGACTTTGAAATATCGAATAATATTTATCACGGATTGAACGCTCCGAAGTCGGAAATAAATGATCGCTATTCCCGTTGCAGAGGTCAAGCGGTGAATTTTTACGTAGCACGTAAGTCAATGTGAAACGTTGAAAAATAAAATAAAGCTGCGTGTTATTGTCACAACGAAAATACGAAGCAGACAAAAACAAATTATATTATGATATATTCGTACGTATCCGTACATGTAATTCGACACCATCTCGTTCAGGTTCGAATATAATTGTAAACGATTCAGATTCGACGATCAAGAGTTCGGATCAACTTGTGAGCTGCTCCAGCTCCGTCTCCAGCTGTGGCGCGCGCGATACCCGACTTCCGGTTGGCTAGCGTAAGAATCAGTCGGCTCCCCGTCTCGCGATTAAGCTAAAACAATGAAGGTTCTTTTCCGGTCGGGTTGTCAGGTTGACTCTCCTATTTTCCGACTCGCTTTTTCCTTTTCTTTCACGGACATATTTGCGTTGTCTGCCTCCCCATTAACGCGTTTCCTGGCGGTTTTCTTGCTCGTTCGAAGGGAAAGATCGTTCGAGAGGAACGCGGCGACGACTTTAAAGTTTCTCTTTGCAGCGTGCGTATTCCGCTGAACCGGCGGTTGTATTTTTTCCCCCACGATGCTCTGTGACGGTCGAGATAAGAATGGCAGAGGAAAAAGGGGTTGCCGCAGCTTTTGGATCCTTATTTGGATTTTTGTTCAGCGAGATGCCCCGTTCAGCGGTCGAATCAAGGAATCTACGCGAACATTTTCGTGGATATTTCCCGGACGTTACTACAGTTTCCTCGCGTATATATTTATAGCTATAGCGAGTCTCACCTCGATTCTGACACTTTTAATTCAATCGAACCTCCCGTGATTGATCTCAACAACGAAAATAATAACACTAAATTCCAACAATTTCGTATATATTTCCATATAGTATATCTACGTGTCGACGATACCACTTGAGAATTGATATTCATAGAATTTGTAGAACAACTAGGGACGAGTGGTTCCGCGAGTTTCCAAAGATTCAATAAAATCTATCGATTTACCGATCGAAAATGTGACAGACTCGGCTGAAATCTAGAACGAACGCCAAAGATATACGTACTTGAGGCTCGGTCTTGTTAGATTGTAATGGCAACCAACATTTCGATTACGGCAACAAAATTTACCAAACGAGAATAACGTCCAGATGCCTCAAGTTCTCGTCGTGTATCGTTTTATCTCAACGTTCACGTGAACCGGCCACCGCCACTGCGATATTTCCAGTCGCGCGGATTTCATTTTCTCACAATCGAGCTCCGTTTGCCGGACGAACGACGGTTTCAACGCCCGGGGTCAACAGTCATGGCCGTAACTCTCTCTCCCTCCGAGGGGGGGAGGGGGAGAGGGTCAAGCTGAAAAGTGGATACGGTCGGTTCCGAGCCAGACGCGGCACGGTCACGTCCCAGCGCCGTAAATCTCCCTAATTCGCTCGTTGAGAGTCCAGAGGCGTCACGGATGCCGTTCGGCCTGACGAATGGCCGCGCTGGTTTAATGAAGCTATATAGATCGGCCATTGTTGCGAAACTTAGCGCCCGGTGGCCGCCACGAACGAACGATATCTCCTCGAGGCCGCGTCGAAGAAAACCGTCGGACCTGGTTAAGGCCTCTGGGCGCGCAACGCGAACAGCGCCGGTCCAGGTTGCACCGCGAATAAAGAGAACTTGGATAATGAGCGCGAGGGCGAATTGATAATTGATATAAGAGTGACGGTCTATTATGACGGATCGTCTGCGGCATTCAGGCGTGCTCGTTCGTCTAACGAAAGCCGAGCGCGCGCGCGTGGAAAGAGCAGAGAAAATTCTCCCGTCGCGTATTTCTTTCGCGTGACCCAAATGCGCGGATCGATGTAGAACGAAGAAGGAGAGGAAATCGTAGGGAGAGAGAGAGAGAGAGAGAGAGAGGGAGAATAAAATCGCGGGAAGGGCCGCGAGGCGAATCACTCGGTGGTTTGCCTCTGAAAACGGAGCAGAGGGAATTTAATCGAAGTAACATCGAGGCGATTCCGTTTGAACGGTCGCCTCCGCGCCGGTGAACTCGCGAAGACATCGCCGGAGGGCGCAGAGCGCGGGGGGGGGGGGAGAGAGTGTAACTTGGGTGTAACTTTTAATTAAAAAATCTCGAAGAATTTCGCCGCGATGGGGAAAAGGAGCCCAGAGCAGACGTCGTAACGAAGCTTAATTAAAGCCGGCCGTTTTACTTGCCCGGTTATGTTCTCGAAAGCGCTCGAGGAGAGCGGGGGCCCTTCTTCTCCTTGCCGCCCACCGGCAACTTCAAAATTACTTCGAAACCGCTTTAGAACACTCGACGGTACACTTTCCAGCCGACTGTGCCACCACCGCTTCCTCTTTCTCCTCATCCGGCTGCATCTCCTCTCTCCTCTCTCTCTCTCTCTCTCTCTCTCTGTGGTCTCCTTTTGGGGTGGCGGACAGGTAACTGCATAAAAATCTCGACGCATTCAAACGAGGGCGGATAGCTTCTCATATTACGCCGACCACCATAACGGAATTGCTTTATTAGACCGAGTCTCTCTCTCTCTCTTTCTCTCTCTTTCTTTCTTTCTCTGTACTTTGATTCTTCCCTCTTCTTCTTCGTCTCGTTCGTTCTCCCTTCTGTTCGCTGGCTTGTTCGCTATGGCTCTCGTGGCACTCTCCGGCCCTCTCGCTCCTGCTCTTGCTCCCTGCGTATCCGCTCTCGTTCTCGGCACGGTTTGCTCGTTCCTGTCCGGCTGCTAACGAGACAGCTCGTGAGGCAGCCGCGCGAGGTAGCAGAGCCCGGGAGAGAGAGCAGAACCGTCCACCCTAAGCCTACCTTCAACGACCGACCGAGCTACCTAAACGCGTCCAACGGATCTACTAAATCAAGATGTACATTGGTCACGGTGTACATGGCGGTCGGGCTCTGTTATCCATGCTTATGAAACATTGATTTCACGCGCGCTCGGCTCTGCGCTGCTCTCACGACGCACTATACGGGGTGTGCTGCAAGTACGGGTGAACAGTACTCGATACTACTAGTAAACAAAGATCGTTCGTCGATGAATCGTCGAAATCGCGGTGAAATTGGGACGAGACAATTTCTACGAATAAGTACGAGCGAGTTTGGCGGTTTCAACTCCTATTAAAAATGTAGAAAATGTGAAAGGACAGTCGTGGTAACTATGAATCCCGGAAAAAAAGACGTGAAATACGTAAAGAATGAATAAACGTAACGACGTCACGATTGTTACAGCGTTAATTCGCAAATCTGTCAGTGGATGACTCGCACAATTCGCACGCTAAATCGAACGATAAATGTCGTGAGATTCACCCGAGAGCACTCGATTAATGGCAAAGGATTAATGAGAAATTTCTTTTCGAAACACCCAGTGTACACGGACGATAACTCAAAAGTGGCGTGGCCCGTCGTTGCTCCGCGAGGTCAGCCAAATTTTCATACCGGCCAAACCCGTACCTCGAGTACGAGATCACCGAGCCGCGTCGCGACTGGTTCCTCCTGCAAGAGTTTCAAAGACAATTGCCGGCGGTACACGCCGCGAAAACCGAGTACAGAATTCGATTCATCCTGGCCGTGAAATCGGGATGACCGCAGACTAGAGACGTGGAAGCGTTGACCTGTAAACGCCTGCAATAAAACACGGTGAAAGGGTCGGACGACGTCGAACGTAAATACTCGTGTAACACTTGCGACGTTATTTTGGAACGATTGGAAACATTATCACAGGAACTTTGTTCGATCCGAAAGCTAAAAATCATCAATCCGTGACGTTCAAGAATTCCCCGAACCGCAAAGATATACTGCAGATTAAAATGACGAATTTATAATTTTTAGGCTAATTATTATTTATTTCTTTATTTATTATATTTTAGGGTAATTTGGCAGATTTTTCTATCTCCTCGTTCTATTGGATTCGACAATTTTCACACTTTCCATTGTCGATGTGTCGTTTGCACATATAATATTTTGGTTCTACGTAATCGCTGGCTCGAAGTGCGGACACGATCTCGTTCGCGTCGTTAATGGTCCGATTTCAATTAAGATTCCTCTTGTCTTGCGGTACGTCTGTCGGCGGTGCGATGGCTCGTGGAAGGTGTCCTCTCTGGCAACGAAATTTCCGGGCATCCTCGATACCATTAGGCGATGGTACAAGTACGAAGGACGCTCGCAGGACACGCACGGGTGTCGGACAAGGGGCGGTGGGTTATCGCGTGTGCCACGGATCATTACCCTGCAGGGCCAGCGGTAGGATACAGTGTCCTGGCGTTGAACTAAGATTAATCACTCCGGCCAGGCCAGGGCAATATCGGCCACTATAACGCCGGCTGACGATAACTCGCGACACGTTCCTGCGAGATAAGACGCGCCCCCCGGACACGATAGCTCGCGAATTTTCAAACGCCTCACCGGTAGGATCACCTGGGTAATTAACTGTGTCGCTGATGGCCTGGCAAAGAGGCAGTAATTTACACCGCGTAACGTATCCACCATGAACGCGGTGACGGACTTTTGAATATTTATGTAAATTCGTCCGTTTCGTCTGCAAAATACGCGTAGATGCTTGTACCGGTGTGCAGAGGGTGGATTTCCATACATTTGAAATTTAAGGGAGTGTAAAAATGCAGAATTGGCACGGCACAATAGCCGATACGTGAAATGTGGATTTTTATCCGTCTGTGGAAAAGTAGAAACTAAGTACTTGTTGAAATATCCTAGATGGCTGAAAGATCCAAGAGTTAATTTACTTGGGAAATTTCGTTTGTACAAAATGGGAGGACACTTATTATTGGTTAGTCAGGGCACTTATTCTGGGAATAATTAGTAACACGTTTCTCTCTTTGTCTCGGGCGTCACTTGCACAGACGTGATTTTACTCACGGGAGGTGCATTGTTCGGTGGTCTGGTCGAGAATTTGTTGCACCATGTACAGGCAGCCCCCTAATTTTCAAGCCGACGCATGCGTCATTCCGTGGCGGAACTTGTTTCTTGAAAAGTAGGCTGCGAAGCTGAAATACCGGACGCCGAAGTCGTTCTGCAAAAGATCGATGGTGTCTTGAGATTCGATACCGCTGGAACCCCAAACTAAAATATGTACCGTACACACATTATACTCACCGTATAAATAACATTCAAATTTCCTCTGTGAGACGTTCAACATTTTTCCCCCCTTAAAAGAATTGTAAAAACAATCTAGAACACCGCGATCGCTGCTTGAACAAAATTTTAGTCAACGATATACTCCAGAAATAATTTTTATTGGAACTCTGAAACCTGCGGGAATAAAATTCTAAATAAAATAAACCGAGTTCAAGATTTTCTCTTTTTTGCTGCTCGTTCGTCCAGAACTGGGGGCACCACGATCACTTAGAAAAATTAACAAAATCAAATCTACTTGTTTCTCAAAATTCTGATTTGACTTAATTTCCTTCGGTTCTAGAAATTGACGATGCAAAATGCTTCTGTTGAAACCTTGGAAACTCACAGAATCACTTTCATCGCTCAGACAACCGTAGTTTGCAATTTTCGAGGCGACAGCCGCCGTTTTCGAAAAAAAAAAACAACTCGATTTTCCAAAGGCAGCGTGTCTGCGTCGCGTCGGAGGAACAATCCGTATTAAATTCTCGACGACGGCGGCGACGTGTTTGTTCAAATATTTCCCGTTTGATATCTATGTGGAGTAAAGAGTTGCCGTCAGGCGCAGGCAATCGCGCACTCTACCCGGCGCGGATAATTGTCACCAGCAGGAAATTCAGCCGGGGCGATAGCAACTTTTGCGGGCTGCGCGATCGGTCCCGCTTTCCGTCCTATTATTCCTTGTAATGAACGCGCGGAAATAGCATGGAAGAAGTTCCAACTTGCCGCGTGCAAACTATTGAAATAAATACTTCGGCTCAGTTCTAACGGCCTGCTGACCTAATTTTTCCGCTCCTTTTCTCCCGCCGCTCGTTCCTGTTCAATTTTCTCTCTGCAACTCGCAAACGTTGCCGTTCGAAATTTTCCGCGCCGCCCCTAATGGAGGGAAATAGCGAAATTTTTGCGCGCCGTCCCCTTAATGGACGAGGCATCGAAATTTTAAGAGGGAGCACGCGATCTTGGTCTTGAGGTAATCGACGCTCTGATGAAAGAGTCGCCACTGTGCGGAGAGTTCATCGAAATAAACTCTATACTGTTGATAATATCGTGCATGATACATAATACATCGAATACAATCAAATATACACGATGTGTACATTATTGCACATTATTATGATATTTGTAACGTATAACATCGAGTGCAATCACGTATAATGTATAATATTATAGACTTTGAATTTATGATCTTTAAAATAAATTGGACAACTTGTAATTTATACAGTTTGTTGGAAAATTTCATTTCCGTTATTGTTAAACAAAAGTATTTATTAATATCGATAGCATGTTTTTTGTCCTAACGTTGATCTTATAAAATTCTCACGTCAGAGAATCCGCGTCTGTGAATTTTACGTTTGCGAAGTATCAGATCGCTTTCTTAATTTTCCGATATTTCCCGGAGCTGTGGAAATGGATGGTAAATCAAGGAGGTGCGCTGAAACAGTACAATGGACGAGTCTAGCTTCAGGGGCGTACCAATACGCATACTCCCGACAATGCATCTTGGTCCTCTGCTAATGTCAAGCGTCTGCAATGCCAGGTTGCATTGTGACATTCGACGAAGTCAATAACGCGTTATAAACACCCTTTGTACCGAACCAGTCTCTGCCTATTTGTTAAATATCTACCTGAAACAGTTCTCTCTCTCTCTCTCCCTCTCTCTCTCTCTCTCTCTTTCTATCGATGACATTCTAAATTCTAAATGAGAAATAAACCCTCTGTCAAACTACATGCACCAATAATGGCCCCGTATCGATTGCCATTGAAAATTTTACAAACACACTTTGCACCAAGTGTCGTCGAGTGTCTGCCCTTTAAATTTGTGCCACTCGCAAAAAATTTTCGCAATGCAAAAAAAGTCTCGGGGGTTTGTCGATTGCCGTTGAAACCGAACGCGATCGCTCGAAGCTCAGCCGCCGATGGGCGATCGCGATTCCGAGGAAGGGAGAGTTCTTCATAAATTCCGTGTTTCCCGCGAAAGTTGGTGAGTTGGTGGCGCGGAGATTCGTCGTAAAGAACACCTGGTCGCGCGAGGGTCCGCCTTTCCTGGTAGACGCGTGTCCACGCATCGTCACACCTGCTTACGCAAAGCCTCGCTCGCATATGCGTCGCATCCTTCCAGAACCTGGCGCTCTTTCGTCGGCACGTTTTCACGCGTTGGAGGAACTTCCTCTTTCCTCTCTGATCGTGTCGTCGCCTGAGCTCTCGTGGTCGTCCGCGAGAGAGGAGGAGCGAGAAACTAAGAAAAAGAAAGGAAAAATAGAAAGAAAGAGCAGAGAGTGTGAGGCCACGCTGAGAACACAGCTTAAACGTTACGCACGAACGCGACCAGCATCCCAGGTTCGACCCTCCACCATTTTGTTTTTATTCGTTTTTTCATACTTTGTTCGAAGCCTAAAAGCTTCTAGACGATGGCCACGAGACGCACTGGACGGTTGTTTCGCGCGACGTCGTGGAAGGAATATTTTTACGAACGTAAAGGGCCACCCCCTGTTTCTCGAATTCCTGGGACGAAGAAAATCGTTCTCTGTTCTCGAGACAGAAATCTGATTACTATGAGAATCATTTAAAATTAAGTCGCTTTCTCGTAAATTAAATTTTCTTCAGTTTCAGAATTTGTGCAATAGAGAGAGAGAGAGAGAGAGAGAGAAATAGTAAAAAGAAGAGGAGGAAAAGAATGTAAGAGTAAAAAGTAAGAAGTACACTTGAGATTAGTCGTTAATATCGCCAAGGAATATTAGATATTTCGTACAAATCCAGTACTTTCGAGCATTCCAAATACAATACGAATTGCTCTCCGAATCTCGACGACGATTTCCCCCGGAAATGGATTAAAAAAACGAGCGATTGAAGCCCGGATGTATCGCGGACGCGATCCAGAGTGTCTCTCGGCTGTCTGAAAGACGGCAAGCTTCGAGACTCGGGGCCGTATCGCCAAGACTTCGCTAATTGACCCTAATCATTTCTAATTGCTGTCGGGAACTTTCGAACGGTAAGAGGATCAAGAATCCTCGCCGAGGTTCGCGAGGAATTTCGAGGTCGACGTAATAGGATCTCCTCTCCAGTTATCGAGCTGCCGTGCCGCAGACCGAGCGGTGTACGCGGACGGATCGTTCGTATGAATGACAGGCTCATTGAGCATAGGGGAGGGTAGCAGCGCGGCGGGGGTGTCCTCGAAACGCCCTCCAGCAGCTACCGGGCCCGAAAACTCGGTCCCACGCACCTGGGCCCCTTGCGAGCCAGCCTGCATGGGGCCCCTTTGTCATGCTAATGCCACGCACTGGCCCACCCCTCGCGTTTCTAGCCCCTCGCCCACCCTTCCACCACTGCTTTCGCCCCACTACTCTCCCTGTCTCTCTCAGCTACCCTCGTACGAGCGTAACCGAGACCAGGTGTTCGATTCTTGTCCCCGGAGGAGTTCCTCGGGACCCTCTGTCACCCGATCGCTGCGGAGGGATCTCCACGCTGCCTGATCCACGACTCCGACTGAGAAAAACCCGGGAACCTTGACACAAAAGGTGGAGGGCAAGAAGGGGATCCGTGGAGCACGCGCGAATATTCCTGTTGGAATGGCGTCGCCGTGTGTCGTCGGTGACGAGCTGGAAGGCACTACTGGCCGTCGTGATTCTTGCGGTCACAGTCGTTGCATCGCCAATCCCGAGGAATTGGTAGGTCTGGTTACGAGAAACCGAAACGTATTTGAAGAACACGAGTACTATATGGTAGAGGTGCTTCTTGTTAGTCAGTAGGTTTCCCATTCTCCGTGCGTTTATGGGAAATCCGATACCGTAATAATCTTTACACCTGGGTTTCATTTTTTTAATTATCTTTGCGAAACTATAAAACTGCATTGAGGATAGATCTGTTCACAAGAACATATACGAAAAAACTGGGAATTTGACGTGTCAGGTTCCATTCCTTTGATTCCATTTGCAATGTCAGCTATCTAGTTATCAGGAATTGACCAAAATGTTTGAATCACTGTCCATCACACATTTATGTCAGAAATTGCATTCTTTTCTGAACAAAACGAAACTCCTTTCACCGAGCTTCGAAACTTCATGTCACTTCATAAAACAATAAAACAGAATAAGAATTCGAGGAACAATCTTGGCAACGAGGGATCGAAATTGGCAAACTGCTCCTTCCTAAAAAATCAAATAGAGGAGAAGAGATCGAAGAACTTCCCCAGTAAAGAAATTCGCAAGTTCTCTCGAGCTCACCGTGCTCTTCAATTTATGACAAATATCATTACTCGTGTGTTGCGGGGTGGGAAATGAGAGATAGCTTATCGAAAGAGAGGGAGGGAGGGAGGGGGGAGAAACGAGGGAAACGCGAGCCGAATCCCACGTTATCGCGAGGAGAACGCGCAACCTGTTGAAGCCCGGTTAGACGACACTGTGGCAAGAGCAACGACGGGGTTGACAACTGCGGCGTGCTTGCGAAAGCCGCGTCGCAGAGGCGCTAGTTTCCGGCGCGTCGATCTGTCGATACCTTCTCAACGAATCAATCGGCCGATGGAAAAGGAGAATTGCCAGGCCAATGGAGGACGACGTTACGATTCTCTGTGCGATATATCGATGCACTGGCAGCCAACCCTTTCTCCCTCCCACCCTTTTCGTGCGTCGGCTTCCTGACTTCCATCCCCGTCTGCGTCTGCCCTCGATATTCTGTCAACCCCTCGTCTACACGTCTCGCGAGAGCAAAACGACGCCATCTTCTCTCTGTCAATCGAGGAAAGCGTCTCCGTTTTCTACAGGTATTCTCTCTCTCTCTCTCTCTCTCTCTGTCTTTGTATTCTTACGTGGAGGAAAGGGTGACTCGACCACAAGCGAAGCGTGCTTCGGATATCGTTTGCTAACGCATTCATGGAGGATTAGAGGGATGGTCGATCGTTGGAGCACGGTGTTAAACAGCGTCGATTATCTTGATTATTATTCAGATATTATTATTATCCACGGGCCTCTGTTGGACGATGTTCGCTAGGGGAGGGGGAGGGTGGCGGGGATTACACCCTAAAAAGAAAAAGTGTCGCAAAAGGGTGCGCAGCACAGTCTTAGCTCGTGCTAGAGAAATGACAGTTTATCGCTTTCTGTTATAAATTCATAGCCTCCTGTCACCTTCTTCTCACCGTAATTCCGTTTCTCGTTGCGCCGCGAGGGAAAGGGGTGCGAACGATTCAAAGGGCTTGATTCGTTGCTCGTCCCGATCGTGACGATTTCGCCAGGTCCCGGAGAACCCTTTCGAAACTTCTCCTTCCACCCTCCCATCTCTCCCCCTCCTTTCTTATTCGAATTTCTATCACGCGACGAACCTGCGCAATCTCTGCTCGTTACAATTATTCGCCCCCCCCCCACTCTCTTCTCTTGCTGAAGATTCGAAGAAACGGGAGGGAATCACTCTCCCTTGGAGGGAATTCGTTTCGTAGAGAGAAAAAGAATATGTACGATTCTCCACTTAATTGTTCCAAAGAACGATGTACGAATACACGTACGTGTTGTCGCGTGGAATTCGAAGATTTGCTCGTCCCTCTGCGTGCACGGGGGCAGAGTAGGCCCGACGTAATCCCTGCGTGTCGTAAAAGGCGACTGAAAGGGAAATTCGTGTATTTTCGGCCATTCCCTCTGAACAAAAAAAAAAAAAAAAAAAGAAAAAAAAAAGTATCCTACATTCCTTTCCAGTATCCTTTCCATCTTCTTTATCGATTGATTCCCCAGTTTCTAATACAAATTTCATTGCGCGTATATCGCCACGTGTGCGCGCGTGTTTAATCTCCGGATCCGTGGCTTTAGATCGAAGAGGTCAGAGGTACAGAGGCAAGATGAAACGGAACCGAAGGAATAAATATTCGAGGGTGTAGCCTTTCCATTTGTGCGGCGGGTTAGCCAGGAACGGAGCCGCGGATCGGGCAGTCTTTAGGTGGAGTTGGCTGCAGGGCAGAGATGGCAGGCGTCGCGGTAGCAGGGTTGGCTCCTACTGGCTCCTAATTGGGAGACCGGCAACTAACTCTCTTAATTACCGCCTCTACTTCCTCGCCTCTCCACCACCTTCTCGTCGACCTGTCTCCACCTACCCTAGGGTTTTCTCTCGTCGCCTTCCTTCCCTCCCTCTCGCGTTCTTTCGCCTCCGTGGTCCTTTCCTCGAGAACGAGCTTTCTCTCCTACGCGTCTCCCTTTTTCCTCTTTCTTTTCCATCTCCGCTTCACCTTTCGTCCGCTCGCTTCGCTTTCTCTCTCTCTCTTTCTCTCTCTGTCTCGCCTTCCACCACCGTCGTTTCACCCTGTTCTCCCGCCCGCCTGTGAAGGGGGAGAGACCTGAAAGCTCTGAGAAAAGTTCCGCCGACTTAATTACATGGAATAATCGGAAGGAGCACGGAACCTGGACCCGAGTCGCTGCGTCCATTCCCACATTACGAGATTTCTGATGTGCCACAAAAGAGAGCCCCTTTTCCATCGACTACGGTGGCGGCGGGTCGGTCCTGCGCCTCGCAGCCACGCTCCGTTCGCGCGAGTTTCGCCGGAGCTGATTAGCGTTCGCTCAGATTAGAAGAGATAAAGGGAAATGGCGATCGATGAAGAAAATTTGACTGCGGCACGCGAAATGTGTCCAAATTTGACTTCACTGTCGTACGATTGACACGTGGCATTTATTGAAATATGTTAGACCTCTTGCGCTGGAATCACGTGTCACGCACGTGTCGAGAATATTTGCAATATTTGCCCAACATTGCGATATTTTCTCAGTTTCAAGTGTATTGAAATACAACCCAGGCGAAACGAATAATAAATTTATTACTTTATAGTAATTTCTATCCAGTGATGTACCGATGAATTCAAAAAAGAAGACGAATTCTTGTGTACGGTTTGGTCACTCGTTACGGTCCGCGAACCAGTTACCAGCGCAAGTGGTTGAATTCCGTAAAATTTGCTACATCGCGAGTGCAAAGTCAAAGTGGAACAATCGCGGGAAATTGAACGCAATCGTTGGCTCTCGCGATTAACGCCCTAATCGCCGTACGTGGTGACGACGGTGCAGCGAGATAGTCGGAAAGACGTTCCGCGTTTCCACACCTGAAGGAGGTGGCGAGTGAGGGATCTCTTCTCCCTTTTGGCACGGGACAAAGGCGGATTATCAGGGAATCTCGGTGTATTTTTCGAAAGATGGAAAGCGAGCGGCTGGCAGAGAGAATCGGTGTGTGAACCGAATCAAAGTGAGACCGTGTGCCGACGACGGTGTGTGTATCCTCCTGCGGCATCAACCTCCCGTTGATGAAGATGCCGAGACGGGCAGCTGGAGATTTCTGAAGATTACCAGCGCCACCCGCCGACACCGTTCCTCTCTCGTTCGCACCTTATTCAACCTTCTCGCAACAATGACGTGTAACGAGAACTTTACGATTTCCACACAGTGATCCGGATTCGTTTCTCGGAGAGAAGGACGAAGGGGATACATGTCCTAGAAGCAAGAAGAGATCTCGAAGGAAGGACGACTCTTCGCGTGATTAGGTTAAATTTCGAAAAACTCTTCTTCTTTTTCACAGGGTGGAAGCTTAACCCCGGTGAACTTCGACGCGACCGGCCAACGCGCAGAGAAAGATGCGTGCAAACAACAACGAGAGCCGTGTGAACTTTCGCGATACAATTCGCGGCGCGTCGGTGTGAATATCACGGCCGGAATCAGCGGCCGGGGTTTTGCATGAATGTTACATTGATTTCACCGTGTGTCAGATACGCGATTGCAACAACGCGCGCGCCACTGGAACAGACATTATCCCGCGAACAAGTTGCCAACTCTCTGACAGTCGTAAACTCTCATTGTGAAAATTTCACACGTCCACCTCTCTTTCTCAGCTTCGTTCAAGAGACGCGACTTCCACTCCGCTTTTTGCTCTTCGTTCGAAGAGGCAACTTAACCCTTGCGTGTCAGCGAGCTCAATGTGAAACACAAATAACTGCCGAGAGAACTCATTCTCTCTCTGCTGAAGAAATTGCATTCTACGTTTTTTTTTTTTTTTCATCGATTTGTGAATGCCCCGTTCGTAAATAACAACTCTGTGATGATTCAGGCTACTTTTTTCAGAAACGTCCTGAATTCATCGCGCGAGGAATTGAAACTTTATTAAATCTTTGGATCTGTCACTTGAAATATCCTACGAGTGGACGCCAAATATCCTCGTTACACAATTGACAGAATTGACATTTTTCTCGAAAAGAATCGCAATTTTCTCAAATCTCTGAGCCAATTCCGAATAAAAGAGAAAAAGAGGTCGATCCTTCCGACCAACTTGCAGAGAATCGTCAAAACTCGCAGTGAGAAACCGCGGTGGGTCTCAGCAGCGTGGAGCTTCTCGCATCTATGCGGTCGCGAAGCAGTCGCTCGCTATTCCCGGCTTGGTCGATACGAGAAGGAGAGTCTCTCCTCTCCTCTCTAGGATCACGGTATCCCTTGCCCTGGTTCTCGGTCCCTCTCGCGGGAACCCCTGCCAGGGGCCGACAATAGGCCGCAGTAGTTCTCATTTGATTAATAACCCGCCCACAATGAGCACTCCCAGTGACTCTCAGTTGATTAACGATCGACGCGCAGCATCACAATGCCGACGATGGCCGTTGCGCGATCCAGCGTGTTCCGCGGATCGGTGATTCACTCGTGGCACGGAGGTGGGATTGATCGTGGATCACGAGCAATCTGCTTCGCTGGGCAATCTATACCGGCGAGTCGAACCTCGGATCGTGATCAATCTGCACGGAACGTTGATCGACGTGGCAAAAATTGTCTTCACCCTGTCGTTTTCGTTGCGCAGGGCGCAACAGATTGTCGAGCAACGCGCCAATGTAATTTTTCGACTCGCTGAAATCGTTTACCCGCGGCAGATTTATTCTGCCGTCGTATCTCTAACAACGATTTGATTCTGTCAACTTTGTAAATACTTTTAGAAAACTGCCCGAAGGAATTAGAGAAGAACGAAGATTCGTTTCATTTAGTGCGAGCTCTGTAGTTTGATATTTCTGCACTTCTTTCTAGTCTGAAATTTTCAAACTACAAACTGATTTTGAAGAAAACTAATTCTTCGTTTTTAACAAATTGAAATTTTGCGGTATTTCCGGTAGGTTCCGGGCCGCTAAATTTACATCGCGACTCGTTACAATTTTCAAGAGCAAAAAAAAAAAAAAAAAAAAAATAGGATCCATATGATGAACTAGAAGCACACGCAGTTAAAATCCGCGTTGCTCAGGGGTGAACGCCATTTTCAAGCGAGCCACAAAGTTACACACACGTTCTTAGTCCGGTTTCCATACACGTATATCCACGGTATTTTTCAATCGGTAACAGTCGATCCCCGTAGACGTTAAACGAAAAGCACCTGATGCTTTCGCCGCTTTTATAGCGGCGCGACACACAGGTAGAGTACGGAACTCGTTCGCAGCATATTAAGTTCTGCCGACCGTTTTTAACTGCCTAATATTTTCGCCGGTATACCGGATAGGGAGATTATTTCTGTCCGCTCGCCCTTGCTCGCCTCCTTTTATCCAGGGAAAACTTTCTATCGGCACACAAAGAAATATTAATCTTCTCTCGGTGTATTTACTCAAAGCGTCGAAACGGAGTAGACTCGATCATCCTCCATTTGCCTAATGCCTCGCGACGCACCGTGTGCTCCCTCTCTTCTCAAACAGAAATGGACAAAGACGACAGAGAACTATAACTAGCTGGCGCAGAAGACAGGTTCGTTTATTGAATTTATTGGACATTGGCTCGTTTCGGATGGAATATCGATGCAATTTTCTTTTGCATGCTTCTTTTTGCCGTTTGATCTCGCAGTTTTACTGTAATAAAGCGAAATTAACGAAATTGTGCGTGGAATTGAAATTTGAAAATCTGAACTCGAAGGGAATCATTCTAACGTTTTTGTCTAAGATTTTCGATTTACGTTAACTTGCACCTTGGACACGTCAATCTCGTCAAACGTTGATTCACAAACGCAAAGTCGAGTGTATTCTATATAATTGCTTTCTCGATATTTTCACGCGAAATTCTTGCAAAAGGTGCAAGAAGAATGATCACCAATACTACGTAGAATTTCTAGACTAAAAAAAAAAAAAACAAAAAAGGAAGCTTGGCATGACTGTGTGTCCACCAGGAAACAGGTAGCGTCTGAATCGGATCGATCCACAGTCAGACTTCCAGCGTAGAACGTGGAAAGGAAAGTAGGTGTCTCGTGAACGAGCTTCTTCTTCTTTTTTTTTTTTTTTTTTTTTTTTTCGAAAAGGTTTGGTCCGTCGTCGTGCAGCGTCGCGTCGAAGGGAGAGAAGAAGCCCTTCCCCTTTGGTACGCGCAGCTAAGATGGCCGCTCTGGGAGCCGTATCCTATGTCGTGGGAACGTTTTTACCAACTGGAGCACGACGGGCCTGGCCGAGGGCTCGCAGGAATCCGAGCAGGTAGTCTCACGTGCACGGTTACCCACCGTTCTCTCTCTCTTGTGAGAAAAATCGTTTCGGCTGGATTTGCGATGGCGGCTCGTCCTTCCTGGGATTTCGTCCAAGGAATATACTTGCCGCGGTCCTGTCGTCGTCGTGTCCTCCCCATCGGGAAATTCACGCCGCTGCCTCCTGCAACTTCCTGGAAACGAATTCTTCCTCGCCTTTCTCGTGAAAAATAGTCGCAGTATCTACGGAATATCTCCTGTTAAATTTTTTCTGTTTTTTCTTTCTCGTCTTGGATGATTTACATATCTGCAGATGTTGCGAAATATCACCAGGCGAATTTCTCGTTTCGCCGAGAAGCTTCTGTCAAGTTTTATCGAAAGTTTTATCGTTTGTCTTAACAAGTCGATGCTTTGAATGTCAGTTGCTTGTCAGAATTACAGAGAAATCATGGATTAACAAATTATTTTCTGACAGTCGCGATCTTTCGATTCTAGAGAAGTATTATAAACTCACCGATTGTAACAAAGAGGAAACACGATCTATTGTTACACACGGCGCTAAAAGACGAGCGATTTTCACTTGCCAAATTTTATAGACCACGGTGAATCGCCTGTTCTTCGCGCAAATGTTCGTGAAGTTGCTCCCTAAAAATTCTCGGAATTCGCTTTTACCTCGCGTGAACTGGAATGTATCTCGTCTGGCATTGGAAATTCCACTTCCGTCTTCCTCCCCTTCTTTCCTTCCCTCCCCCATCTTCTCGCGAATAGAACGCGTTTTCGCACGAGCGAATTAACAAAGTCGATAAAACCTGAATGTCGAAAGAGGGTGGCCTCCCCCCCTCCCCGGGGGAACGGGGGAAATTAAATGATTTGCCTACCTGCCGCGCAGGTTCGACGCGATCGCGAGCGTGCTCGCGTCCTCGCGGGACGGAGAGCGTAACGCCAGCCATTTATCCGATGGCGAACTCCCCGCGCGAAAAGAATAGAAACGATGAGATCGTCAAGGGTCGATCGACGATTCACGAGGAGTCGCGATCGCGATTCCGTCAATTCCCCGCCGACGTTCGAGCCGAGACGCGATCGAGGAACGTTGCCCCCGTGAACGGGAAACAATAAATCGGTTTCACGCGGCGGCACAATGGCGGCGACAATTAGCAGCGCCCGACACTAATTTGAACTAATTAATGCCGGGTATATATAGGGGCGTGAAGAAAAAGTTTCGAAGAGGAGAGGGACGGACAATGCTCGTCGTATCGGTGAATCATCGACGAGATAACGCTGCTCGTTATTTGATAAAATGACGCCGCGGCTCGGCGCATCGGTTTAATAACGTCTAATTAAGGGTGAGCTGATAATTATCGTTTCGTCGGATTCCACGGAGTTTTCAGGCTCGCGGCAGGGTGATTCTTTTCTGTCGCGTCGCGGCGACGCGATCGCCGGTTACCGCGTGGCTTTGAATCGATCGATCCCATCCCGTTTACGGTTTTATCTTTGCGTAGGCAGGAGAGAACGGTCCTGATTTCTTTCGATTTACAGACTCGTGGTATAGAAACGACCGTTTGTCGACGAATTTTATTCCGGGGTACAGCAAGTTTCGTTTGTTTTGTGAAAAATTTGCAAAACTGTATCCTCGTGTTTTCTAAACGTTACAAATCGCGAGAGATAAGTTTAGCAAAACTGACAGGTGTTATTTGTACGAAATGCAGGAAAAAGAGAACGGAGCAACGTGAATGTGAAAAATATGAAAGCGTGAAGAGAAACGATGGAGAAAATCGAGATCGGTGGTATAGGGTATGAGGCATAAAATATTAAATTATAACAGTGAATGTTAGAAATGGAAATTAGAAAATACGAATAATGTGGGATGAAAGTGTTAGTAAATGGAGATTGAAAGACGTGAAATAGGGAATAAAAGAATTAATATTCAGGTAGCCAAGTGTTAAAGATGATTTCTACACGTATGTACATTAGTCTCAAACCTCAGCAACGTGATCAATATCGTTTTATGCGTCATGATACGCATATTCATAAGGAGCGTATCTACGAACGTTCGAGCACTACTTTCGCGAGCAACTGTACCCGCGTTCACATGGAAACGCACGTGTGGAAATTACGATCAGGGGAGTCACGCGATGAAAAGTAGAGACTCGGGATGCGCCCACGTTCGGCAGAAACGGCGTCGAAATGATTAGAACGGTCGAGCAGAGTCGGCGCGCGCCATTGAAATATTTGCTGCAAATTGATTATCGCGGTTGCCGCGATATGGAGATGACTAGACGAATCGGTTTTACTCGTACAATCGCGTTAATAAATACCGCAGAGACCAATCCGCGCTAATTAATGCAGATCCGCGAGCGCGGATTATGGAGAATTTGCGTTATTTGATCAGTTCGTTTCATCCACGCGATAAAGAATCCCGCGTTTATTGTGCGTTGTCCGGAAACTAACACTATTATCGTTTAGATTCGCAATTATCGCTGCGATGATCAGATTTTTCACTTTTTTCCCTTTTTTTCTTTTTTACTTTTTCTTTCTTTCTTTTTTTTCTTTTTCTTTTTGAACAATGGTGCATTGTGATTCTTATACGAAACGACACTTAGGTTTTCAAAAAGTTTTGCACTGCGTGTCAAATCGTGTTTTAATGGCAGGAACGAGAAACCAAAATAACTTTGTTTTAATTACCATTTTCACGCGATCAAAAATAATTTGTTATCTATCGTCGGCCACGAAACATACCAACCGTGAAAATAAAATTTCACAGCCGCTGTACATTACTACGAAAATTATTGTTTCAGGACTTAGATCTTCCTCTTTCAATTTTTTTCCTTTTTCACTAAAAAAAAAAAGTGATTTTATAAGAGGACTAACTGTACGATGTACAAAAAAACAGACAAGAGCAGAATAGGTATAACAATTATTCGTCCACGTGTGTAATTACCTTAAATCTTTGCGAAACTATCAAATTATCTGGAAAAAAAAAAAAAAGAATCGAGAATCGATCCGTTTACGAGGCGGTCGAAGCTGGAGAAAACCGCGAGTATTCGACGAGGCTGAAAGCAGATACACAGAGGAGCAATCATAGGGAGGAAAGCAGCCGTGTATAGAGTCTGGTCTGTCTACCGGAGGCGGAAAATCTCGGCGATCGCGGCGGCTTCCGGCGGCGGAGCCGACTGGGGGGGGGAGGGGGGGGAGGGGACGAGAGGCGAAAGAGACGAGATGGAAAAAGAGGAGAGAGGCGGAAGAAGCGGTAGACGAAATGTAAATCCCGCAGCCGCTGCTGCCGCGTCACGAAACCAGAGGGGGGCTGAAAAAGAAAGAGAGAGAGAAAGAGAGAGGGTGAAAAGAGGGGGGTTGGTGGGAGTGGAACGATGCTTAAATTTCCGATATTTTAACCGGCGGCCGCAACTTACTCGTGCAACAAGTCCTTTCTCCTCGGTTGCCTCTGAAAGCCCCGGCTAAGTAATTTCGGTTACGCCATCCGACTCGCGGCTTCCGCGCTGCCACAGACGGTTTTCCACCCCCTCGCGACTTTCCCTCCCGCGGTCTATCCGTCCGCGTTCTTTCCCCTGCGTTCGGCTTTCTTCTCCGTTTGTCCGTTCGCCTAATTTCCGTTAGAACATCGATTTTCCTTTTTATTAAGTTGTTTCATTAGTTCATCGTGCGTTCGTACCAACGATTCGTTGGTCGAGTCAGCTCTTCGAAGACACTGACGAAAATTTCGAAGAGAAAGTCACACGCTTCGCTTTCAATTTACCGAAAATTTCGCGCGAGTACAGAAATCTGACTACCATGAAATCGAAAGGTAGAAGAGATACTTTCCCATGTACGAAACTTCTTCTCAATAAACGGGACAATCTTCGAGCGTGAAAAATGGGAGAAAGAAACGAACATGCTCGAGGAGAGCATCAATGCTCGTGAATGAATCGCATTGAAATCGGGCTGCCCGGTTTTCCGCGCGACTCGTCGCGTTTTCACGTCCAATAAGCGAGTTCGGCGCGGAACGGCCGAGGTCGTGACGCGTGAAACGCGCGCACGCGTGCTACTCGCCAGCCGGGCCTGTTCCAGAGACCGCTATTAGCAGGAGGCTCTTGTCGGCCACGTCGGTGCCGCTGCGAAGTTTCAAGTAGTTCGGTAGACACATGGCGTGGCAGCGTCCCGAGTTCTGCCCTCTCTCGACCAATCGCAATTATCCCTAAACACCGAGCGCTGCCACTACATCTGTTCCCCCTTTCGGGCACCGGAGCTCGAAACTAGCGAGAGCGCGCTGGCACGAGAGCCACACAGGGAACGCACAGTCGAAAGGGAGGATGGATCGTGAGGGAGAACTTTGCGAACCGGAGGAACTACCGAAGGAACTTCCACTTCCCGACGGTTAATTCGAGATTCAGGGGGGAACGAGTTCGGCACTCGCCAATTCCACGGAATCGCGTCTGTTAATTCCATTTGTCGTAAATCGAAATTAAGGAAGACGCGTCGAGGACGAAGCTGGGTAGAGAAATTTTTATTTTCGCGAGAAACATTAATATTCATTAATCGATGAATGTCAGTACGCTTCATAGGAGTGATTAGAATTTAAAACTTGTGCAAAGAGGGACACGTCGAAATTGGGCAAAGAAATTTTTATTTTTGCGAGAAACTTTAATATTCATTAATCGATGAATGTCAGTACGCTTCATAGGAGTGATTAGAATTTAAAACTTGCGCGTCGAGGACAAAGTTCAGCAGAGAAATTTTTATTTTCGCGAGAAACGTTAATATTTATTAATCGATGAATGTCAGTACGCTTTATAGGAGTGATTAGAATTTAAAACTTGCGCAAAGAGGGACGCGTCGAAGACGAAATTGGGCAGAGAAATTTTTATTTTCGCGAGAAACGTTAATATTCATTAATCAATGAATATTAGTACGCTTCATAGGAGTGATTAGAATTTAAAACTTGTGCAAAGAGGGACACGTCGAAATTGGGCTAAAGAAATTTTTATTTTTGCGAAAAACTTTAATATTCATTAATCGATGAATGTCAGTACGCTTCATAGAAGTGATTAGAATTTAAAACTTGCGCGTCGAGGACAAAGTTCAGCAGAGAAATTTTTATTTTCGCGAGAAACGTTAATATTTATTAATCGATGAATGTCAGTACGCTTTATAGGAGTGATTAGAATTTAAAACTTGCGCAAAGAGGGACGCGTCGAAGACGAAATTGGGCAGAGAAATTTTTATTTTCGCGAGAAACGTTAATATTCATTAATCAATGAATATTAGTACGCTTCATAGGAGTGATTAGAATTTAAAACTTGTGCAAAGAGGGACACGTCGAAATTGGGCTAAAGAAATTTTTATTTTTGCGAAAAACTTTAATATTCATTAATCGATGAATGTCAGTACGCTTCATAGAAGTGATTAGAATTTAAAACTTGCGCGTCGAGGACAAAGTTCAGCAGAGAAATTTTTATTTTCGCGAGAAACGTTAATATTCATTAATCAATGAATGTCAGTACGCTTCATAGGAGTGATTAGAATTTAAAACTTGCGTAAAGGGGGACAGACAGGGATTATCGAATCTCAAGACGAACGAAGAGCTCATATATTCAATGTTGTAATAAAAATCTCATCGCTGGTGATTGACGTTAATTTATAGAATGATTGAAATATTCGCAACATTACGATAAACTGTTCTCTAATTCTTGATTTATTGATAGATAATTTGACACAAATCCAAGAATGACCCCAATTTAATCTAACGAATAACTTTAAATCGCTCGAAAATTCGAATAATAGCTCGAAACCAAAACCGAGCCAACGAAATGTTTAAGTCGTCGCGAAGACATCAGGGTACACGTCGTTTTTGAAGAGTAAATATCTCGAATTGAAGAGAAAAGACGAAAATGCACGCTGGACGCAAGATATACCGAAAAAAGGGAGAGTGAGACTGTTCAACGTTCAACGTTGAAAACGAGCTGATTTTCTCTCGTACGATTACGGGGGTACGGAGTTTCCAAAGCTGGAAAAGCTGGACCGCGAAATGCATTCTGTCGCACTTCGCGCTTTTCTCTATTTCTCTCGGTTTCGCCGGCTCTAGTATCTTTCCTTCTTCTTCGTTCTTACTAGCTTCGCGTCGTCGACGGATGGATTCGTCACGGCTGCATTAGCGAAATAAATTGCCAGCCCCGACCGTCGTATTCGCTTTCCAGCCTGGCGCGGAACATTTCTTTTTTCTTTTTTCTTCCGCCACCTGCGCCACCGAGCGTAATCATGCAGATTTCGACGAGCTGGCCGGCTAACGAGAGGAATCTTAATTATCTCAATTTCGCGGCTGAATTTCTGAAACGCGTGTCGCACGCCGATACACGAAACATTCCTCGTTCCACTGGCTGACATTTCGAACATTCGAGTCGTTGCGTTCTGTTTCCTCAAACACGGTGATTCGACGCTATTTATATATACGACAGAATTAAATCATTAAGTATAATATCAGCAAAGAATCGTATTCTTCACGCGTCAGATTTATGAAATTGAGGATGTAAGGTTGGCTCATTGAGGACCAAGCAATAGTTCGTTGTAACATAAATATTTCAATCTCCTCTGATTTCAGAAACTTTCAGAAAATTTGAGAGATTTTACAAAATCCAAGTAATCAGATCTCCTTCCCGGTCGTATCGTTAAAATGAAAATATCTAGTAACGCGGATTGATTGAGAGAAGTTGCAAATGACTCGACGATACTACTTAAGAGTAAAACTATCGTACCATCTGAAAGTATCGCCAAAATATCTCTTCACAGATCCTTCTCTCCGACGAAAAAAAGAGAGAAGAGAAATATTCATAGGATCGTAACTCTCGTATCGAATATATGAGGGAGCAGGAGTAAAGGGAGCAAGGAGGAGAGAAAGGAAAACACCAGGGGTAATTATTTAAAATACCTGACGGTGGGAAAATTGCTTTTTCCCCGGGAAAGTCAATGAATGTTCGATGACGGCGGAGATCCACAGCGAAACAGGTCAATGCACCGATCCACGAACGCCGGTAACGGCGAGAGCAAACGTTTGCCGTTACCCAATCAAGCTAGCATAATGCCGGTCTCGTATACGCGCGGCCAAACAGCCTACGGGGGTTTCACGATACACCATATGTACCAACACACCCTCGTGTTTGGCCGCGCCATTCGAACCCTCCGGTAGCCCGCGATTCGAGTTCTCGAGGAACGGGCTGTGAAGCTGGCGGGATCGACCACCACCTGGGTTGCGCAGGTTCGTTCTGTACACACGCCTGTACACACACACACACACACGCGCGCGCGCGCGCGCACACATGTTGGAAGTTGCGCGCGAGTCACGGCACACGAGCAACGCCAATATTTTGCTAAGGTTATGTTTGCTGGCCGGCTGATGTACTGGCACAGATTGGATTTGAAGTTTATAGGGCGGAAATTCTTTGGGGAGAGCCAACCCTCCCCCGGGGTGAGGGGTGAGGGGTGAGGGGGGGGGAGGGGAGGGTGGAGGGATTCAGAAGGTAAACGCGCGAGCGTAGAACCGCGGCGACCCGAAATTCTTCGGGATGCTCGTTCGTTCGTCGCTCGGGGCCGTGTTGCTGGTTAAAAATTCATCGCGCTAAGTAATTCTCTTTGCTTTGCTCTTACGTCGCGACGGTGTACAAAGAAAGGAGAATGTTTCAGGAATGACGGTGGGAATGTTAGCGAACGTTCGGAATTTATTTCGCTGTGTCTGCGCTGTAACAGAGATTTATAAATGCGTGCATAAAACGAACGAGCATCAAATCTCGAAATGTGTAGCGTCGGATGAATAGCTTCGAGTATATCGTTGTACAATACAATTGAATGCATTGTTACGTGTACAATTTGTTAAAAGTAACATGCTGTCGCTGTATTTGAATAATCGGAAATTCCCAGTGCTGGCAATTAACTCGTCTTGGTAAAAAGTTAAATTCATTCGCGAACATACTGGCGGCTCGACGACTCGAACGAAATTATCCAGCGAATTTCGTCGAATTTCCACGTGCCGCGGCGACGGTGCGAAAACTACGTAGGAGAGCTACGTACAGTCCAATAAATAAGCGGGAAGGGATAAGAGATAACGGCGACGGTGAGCCGACTTAACGACGACGATTAACGCGCGCCGATGCCATTAACGGCTTCCAGACGAGAGCCAGGCTCCATCGGTCCGAGAGGGCCGACAGGTACCATTATTTCATAATCACGCGGCAGCCGTCATTAGACGGCACGTATCTCTCACAAATGACAAGTGAGACTAACGAACAGAGCAGCCTCTTCTTTACCGAAAGTTACACCTTCGATCCATCCGGTGAGGTCAGGCCATCAGTTCGTGGTCGCATTAAACATCCTACCGAGGCCGTTTTCACGGCTCGAGACGATCCGAGAAGAGGTTGGTGTCGCGATCACGGTCCTCCGTCGGCAAGGAGGGAATGATAGGCGAGCCAGAGTGAAAGAGAGAGAGAGAGAGAGAGAGAGAGAGAGAGGGAGAGTTATTGATGATGCACGAGCACGGACACCGCCGGATACCGGCTAGTAACGTAAGTCCCGTTTCATCCATCAAGCTAAGGACTCGGCTTAATATCCCCGGCGAACGAGAACGTGGCTCTGCATTTCTAATTCGTCGTCTCTCTGCATCTCTACGCTTCGTGAGTTTACCACTCACTCGGTCTTTCCTTTTCTTCCCTCCACCCACCCTTTCGGGAGGAGGTTGAATCCTCCGAGTTTCTTACGAATCTATGCATTAATGCGGTCAGAGTGCTGGATAAGGCTTGGATTGTGAAATTGATTTACAAAGATAGAGATAGATTTACGGATACCTGTAAAATACCGGTATTTTTAGATTACTGTTCGATTACGTTCAATGAAACCGAAATGGTGCGAATACCGGTATGACGCTATCAAAACGATGTTAGGTCGGTAGATGTATTTCGGTATAATACCGGTAAATAAGATATTAATATATTAGAAAAGGAAAAGGAGACAATTAAACGTTTCCATAGTAAATTTCATGATCCTTAGATACGTACACTTTGTTTATTTTTATTAGTTTTTTTTTATTTTATTTATATTAGCAACTAGCAGATGTTACTTAACAAAATATTAATTATTGTTTATATTAACAATTTTCAGGTTCAAACATCGTAGTTCTTTATATGTCCGAATATTTTTGCCACGCTACATTTCGACATAGTTCAGTTCATTGTTTGACATTAAGAAAAGTATGTGCAATAAATAAATAAAATTTATGTTACTACAAACTGTAATGAATGTTCTATTATTAAAATATTAATCCAAATTTACTATTATAAACAATCGAAATCCACAACGATATTTTGAATAGCATGATGTCAGAATATTAATAAGAGTCACACTGTACGTAGAAAATGAAAAATGTATTTTCGTCACCGGTATATATTTCGGTATTTTTACCCTTGTGGACATGAAACACCAATAAAATACGTATGAAAATATCGGTATGGCCGGTATTAAAATCGATTTCCCAAAATAACGGTTACATTACGATAATAAGGGAGCAAATACCGGTATAATATCTAAACCTCCAAATATTTCGGTTTCAGTCTCTGAGTATAATACCTAAACCTCAAAATTTTCAGTTTCTCAAGCAATCTTGCTACGTTGCACGAAGCTTATTCTGAATTTGTCCTTGTCTCGGTTTTCTCAAACACTTGGTGAAAAAAGATCCAGTAAAGTTCAGGGTTAAATCTGTCTCGTTTAATTGGAATTATGACGATTTCTCCGCGTGTGTTTCACGCGTCAGCGTGCAAAATGGCCGGCAGAAAAGCGGCAAGACGGAAAAGTTGAAACAAAAGCGAGGTCGATTGCCCCGGAGAGCGGGGGAGAGAAAGAGAGAGAGAGAGAGAGAGGGAAGGCGCGAGTTCCTCCCGCGGAATGATTTGGAGTGCGGGACCGATGCACGCGGCACCGCGGTATAATTACTGGTCGTATGTATCAGACACGCAATCAAGAATGAATTATCGCGGAACCACGCCTCCTGCCAGCGCTCAACCGGGCACAACAATGCCGGCGCATCACGAGCAGCGACCCGACTGTCGATGATGTGTGCTAATAGTCCCCCGTGGCTTTCGCCCACAGTATCCAGATCCCGTGACACGATTTTTTCCGCCTGTAGCCCGCGGCCATTCACTCTTCCTCGTCTCGTCGTCGCGCACCGAGATGAAAATCCCGTACACGTTCACGAACGCGTACAGCATACAGATGGTATCTCTAGCGAAATTTATTTACTAATCGCTTCAGACATCCTCTGGTGACCTAACTTGGCAATCAACATCGACGACAGTACCGATAATACGTCGGGGAAAGAGACGGTAATAATTAAGTGGAGTTCGTGCAATATGAGTTGAGTAACAGGAGTTTTAAACGAGTGGATTCGGCAGGCGTTCGTTTAATCGGGCGTCGACTAAAAATTTGATTCGACTTAAATGGAGTTCCTTTGATTCAGAATGTCAGAGGTGGACGACTGAATTTTGAGCGGCCAGTGTACGTCAAAGAAGGATAAATCACGTTCAATTTCACATACATAAATCGATAATACAAAAATATATATCAAATTTACCTATTGAAATATTAAATATGAAAAAATATAAAAATATTAAATATACGTATAAAATTAACGCGAACACGTCGAATGATTGAATACCTTCTCGAAGCGTGACGTGAATTTGAGTCTGTCCAATGTTCCAAGTAGAAAAAAAATATGGTAATTAATCGTTTTCGTTTATGGAGAAGCGATAAGAAAATACGTGAAATTGTATGAAATGTCCGGCGCACCGGCGAATATTGATTTCGATTAATTTCGGGGATTGAGAGGACTCGGATGGAGAGGAGTCGGAGATGAACGAGTGTGCGGCCGTAAAAATAGAACGATATTTAATTTAACACGCCGGATACACGTCATGATTGCGTGTTTCGTTCGTGCGCCGTGCCACGGGGGGAGGGGGATAATTAATTAATTGTTTAATCAGCCTTCAAAATTGTTTAATTCGTTGGTAATAATTTCATTTAATATTCATAATTTGATTTATTATGGACGCGCGATAAATTCGCCGGCTTGGATTTTGCGTGGCAGAGAACAATTTTGTACGCAAAGTGTCGTTCGCAAAATTTAATTTATTTTTTACGCGACCCCTTTTGTCAACCCACTCCGCAATCGTTATCCGCGTGTACACGCAGTATTCCACGTTATAATAAATAATCTTTATCAATTAATCTCGACGCGACGTGAAAAGCGGAAACGGTGATTGTTGAGAATCATCCCCGGTGTGAATCTAGGAGTGTTTGAACGTTGAACGTAGGAAATTTGGCCAAGGTATTGTCGAGCCTTTGTCACGAAATTTGAAAATTG